>JBBPRQ010000439.1:0-27111 GCA_038093095.1 Boletus insuetus | reverse complement strand
CAGGTATAAGGCTGTTTGTATCCTGGGAGACCTCAAAACCTTATAATTATGTAATCTGAGCCAAACAAATCCAATGCTATGCTGCAAGGACATGTGACTCTAGAGCTGTGCAGATGAAGCAATGCACTGCATGATTAGGTAATCTACATAGAGGCTTTCCTATATACAGGAGGCTAATAAAGTGTACAATTCTTAGTGTAGTAAACACTAGTGTGAGGCACTTCAGAGGAGATTTGTGAATATCTCTTGAAGGATTTGGAATGAGAAAATGAAACTTGGAGGGTAGGTAGCTAGTAGAGTAGACTACCTGTAAGTGAAATATCAGAATTTTCCAACCATTGATTAGGCTGGAAATCTAAGGGTTTGTGTTCTGACTCAGCACTATATTGATTTTGTGCAGGTCAATGTGGTATTGTATGGCCAAGAACATCCTGATTCTCAGGGTATTGTTATGGTCTACTAGGGGGGTACACTTTTTCTATCTTCACTACGCTTATGCTGTTGTTCTTCTTTACTTGTTTCTCTTTAGACTCTATTTCTCACTCTACAGAGTTGTATTCGTACTGGAGTCGTCCCCCAGATAGTTTCTCCTTTTATATCCATTTCTTACATACTCACACAGCGCCCCGCCTCTGCTCTATATTTAGCCTCTTCTTTCTGTTCCACTTCCACATGGGATTCCTTCAAACTTCCACCTGTATGGCATTCCTCTTTTAGATCACACTGCCACATCCCACAGTTCTGCATTATCAGGATGGACTATAAGGAGTATGGTCGTCCTTCAGACTCCTGCCTCCTCTTTCCTTTTATATCTTGCACGGACCAGGGGCCTACCATATATAAACTCTATACTTCTAGCCTGTATTTTCCCTAAGCTAGTTCTACGCAATATCAGCATAGTTCTAGTGATACTTCCCAAGAGCTCCAGCGGTTAGCACCTGGATATTGGAGACCCGTTGAGCCCACCTCGAGTCTCAGTTTGTCTTCTGAGATAGACTGTGGTAGACATCGCCTTAGCAGGCTCCTCTACTCATTACCTCGCCCTCCACTCGTTGAACTCGTTCAAGACCAAGGTAACATTACACTTCACTTGTCACTAACTGCGCTGTGTGTTACAAAAGAACTAGCTTCTCCCCTTGTCCCTACCTTTGCGTAGAGGACACACCCCACCGCCAACATTTCCCAATTCAGTCTATTCGGAGATTCCTCTAGCCCAGAGCCAGGTCCTTCTGCTCTGCTCCCTTTGTCAGCACCTTCTAGTGCTAACCCTTCCCCTCTCCCACGCATCCACGAACTACCTCTCAGACACGCCTTCTTTGTACCCCTTCCCAATCGCTTTTCCTCCCCTGAGGCAAAGGGGACTTACAGACAAAGGCAACAAGACTTAGCCAAGGTAAACCGGAGACGAGGAAGCGCAACTGACTATCTTGAGCTAGATTATCAACCGACACCAATCCCGTCGGTGACTCTGTTACCATCTCCTGTGGCACTCCCTACTCTGCCACCGTCCCCTCCTTCTGACGAGGACCACCCTGCTAGTTATCATGATCCAGACACAGATTCTGACATTGACATTGACCTGGCTCCTGAAGACAACGACATGGTTTCAGAAATAAAGGCTGGGCTCCCCGAGGACTTTACCGGGGAGGCCGAGGACTCTAACTGATGGCTTCTCTCCATGAAAGCCTACTTCCTCATCAATGATCGACTTTACATGGATATGACTAAGTCCCTTACTTTCCTCAACAAAATAAGCAAGGGCTGTGGAAAGACCTTTGTGGAAGGATGGCTGATGAAGCTTTTGAACCCAAGAGTCACAGATGCAGACAAAATCTTTGAACAAATTACAGAAGCGTTTGAGTCTACTTTCACCCCATACGATGTAGCAGCAAAGGCTAGGATTGACCTCTCTCAACTACACCAGACCCCAGAAAGGCTCTCAGATGGAACCACCAGCAATGACTTCCCTACCTATGCTTCAAGGTTCCGTCTTCTTGCAGAGAAAACTGGGATCAAGGACTCCGCCACTCTGGTGGAATGGTTCCTCCGCGGATTAAGCCAACGCCTTGCTGCTACGGTACTCTCTTGCGAGAAAGTACCCACAACCTATCAAGACTGGATCGATAAGGTGGGGAAGTTTTCTCAACAGCTTAGGAGGATAGATGATCTATGCAGGAAGGTCCCATATATCCCTGCTCCCTCCTCTCGAAGCTCCACTTGTGACCCATATGCTATGGATGTCGATGTCATACGTCTCACCCCAACACAGTGGTCCAAGTATATGAAGAGCAACAAGTGTTTCGTGTGCCACCAGATTGGTTGTAGGTCTGCCAACCATTCTCGATCCGGAACCGACCGGACACAATTCTGTCACAATCCTCGCTTGTCACAAAAATATTGCACACCCCAACAACGATGGTCGCAAAGCACAAGAGCCATATCCACCAACGACAGCTTTAACAATGTGACTAGGCAGGAGGGTAATGAGGTCCATGACTATATTGAGAGCCTACCAAGGAAGGACCAGGGTGTGGCTATTAAGATCCTCAAGACTGCATTTGAGGACTTGACGGATCCCAACACAGAAGAGAAGGTTACCAGACCATGGCTGCAGTACGTTCAGCCTTGTACCAAGAGTGCCAAAAAGTAGGGATCAAGGTGGACTGCGGAGCCCAGTCCATATGGTCAAACAGATTTTCCGCTCTTGTGCCAGTGGACCTCCGAGAGGCTATCTGGGAGGAAAGCCCTGATGATGACTCAGGCATGTACCTGAAGGATGTACCCCAGTCACAGACAGTGGGGGCAGAAGCAACCCGAGGTGGGATAACCAGGGACCACCAACACATTGGGGGTCACAACATGGGGTTTGAACTGCAACCCTCTAGGCAAGAGTTGGCCCATATCAACACAGTCAAACTAGGATTAAAAAAGGTAGCATGATGGGCCGTGCGCAATGAGGAAGGGACTTGGATAATGAAGGACCAAGCCAGAGGTGGAACCGACCGTCCAACCATTGATGGCAAAACACCCCTCTCGGTGCAGAAGCTTGCCAATACCGGAACTGACTATGTGGCTAGGCTTAAGGCTCGTGGCTTAGGCAACCCAAGTCACAACCTGGGTAACGTAGGACCAGGCAAGAATGTGGATAACGTAGGACCATGCCAGGATTTTTGAAAGGTGGAGAAGGGTCGACATCATCCTCCACCTCTATACGAAACACCACTCATTCCATATCACCAGTATTTGTATCAGGGGCAGCTTTGCAATCTATCACGATTCCAGTCACTCTTTACCCCCCTGATCATACTGCATTCAAAATTGTCGACACTAAAGCCCTGATTGACTCAGGCACCACCGGATGCCTCATCGACTATGCTTTGGTCGCAGCGTGTGGAATCCCCACTTCAAAACTAAAGACTCCCCTGCAGGCAAGCAATGTAGATGGTATGCCTAACCATAATGGCCATATACGATAGAAGGCAATGATCTTGATGAAAGTCGGAGAAACCACCCATCTCCAAGACTTCCTTGTTATTGACTGTGGCAAGGATGACATAATCCTAGGACTCCCTTGGCTCTGCGACAACAACCTGGAGATTGACTGGAGTACAGGAAAGGTGCGATTACCCGAGGCGGAACCAACTGACCCGGAATCGACAAGTGGCGATGGAGATCATGCCGCCACTATAAACATATTCAATAAATGCCAGGTAACAAACCTCCGACAACAGCGAGCGCGATGGTGGACATGCGCGGTTGACTAAGTACTCACTGCCCGAAAGGGGGAGGTTATGTTGAAGGTTCCTGAGGTGGACCCGACCGCCCAGGAGGAGGAGATTCCTGGACTCTTAGATTGTGAGGAGGATGATGTCGAAGAAGAGCACCCCAGGCCATCCATATGAAAAACTACGATTTCAACTTCCCTGGCTCAGAAAGCAACGAAAACTAAGGCTCAACTCCTGCGGGAGTTTGGAGATTTTAAGGATGTCTTCTAAAAGAAGGATGACGGTCCCCTTCCGCCATATTGGTTGTTTGATCACGGCATCGATCTAGATGACACTTTCAACCCACGAGTCATATCCGCTTAACCCCAAGGAGTGAGAGGCATGCCAAGAATTTATACAAGAACATCTAAAGGCCGGACATATACGCCCATCAAACTCTCCCCAGGCCTCTCCATTCTTCTTCGTTTCCAAGAAAGATGGTAACCTGAGACCATGCCAGGACTACCACTATCTTAATGAGCACACCATCAAGAATACGTACCCTCTCCCGCTCATTGGAGACTTGATGGATAAACTCAAAGGTTCTCGCTACTTCATGAAGATGGATATTTGCTGGGGATATAATAACGTCCAGATCAAGACTAAAGACGCCTGGAAGGCAGTGTTCATCATGCCCTTCGGCCTCTTTGAGCCTCTCGTAATGTTCTTCTGCCTTTGCAATAGTCCAGCGACTTTCCAGTCGTTTATGGACTTTATTTTCAAGGATATGGTGGTGGAAGGATGGTTAATCATCTACATGGATGATATGTTGGTCCACTCCAAGGATCTCAAGGAACACCACGATAGGACTAGGCGAGTTTTGGAGCAGTTAAGAGAGAACCGGCTCGGCCTCAAGTTAGAAAAGTGCACGTTCAATGCCCTGGAAGTAGAATTCCTCAGTATGGTCATCCGTGAAGGGGTCATCAAGATGGACCCTACCAAGCTATCGGCAATCGCAACCTGGGAACCCCCGAAGTCGGTTTGTGCAGTCCGTTCGTTTATCGGATTCTGCAATTTCTACCACAAATTCATTCCCAACTTCTCTGACATCGTGTGACTGATCTTGGATTTGACAAAGAAAGGGCAGCCATGGTCCTGGATGCACGAGCAACAGAAGGCCTTCGACCTCCTCCGAAGGGCCTTCACCACCGAACCAGTACTAAGGATGCTGGATACCTTGAAACTGTTTTATGTGATGACGGACGCCTTTATTACAGCTAGTGGGGGCGTACTTATGCAGAAGGATGGCAATGGAGACCTGCATCCGAGCTGCTATGTTTCTAAGACGTTCTCACTGGCAGAACGCAACTACGACATATATGATCAAGAACTTCTAGCGGTTATATGCGTGCTAGAAGAATGGCAGCACTACCTCACTGGAACCGACCGGCCCGTCACTGTGCTCACAGACCACAAGAATCTGTGCTACTTCAAAGACCCAAGAAAGCTATCTAGGTGGCAAGCTGGATGGCTATTGACGCTGCAGGACTATGACCTCCTGTTCCAGCATACTCCGGGGATTAACATGGGAATGACAACACCACCATCTCTTTGCTGCCGGGGGAGCTATTCATTAAATGACTCGACACCGACCTCCGGACTTCCATCGAGAAGTCATCCACCTCCGACCCATTCATCATTGCTCAACTATGCTCGCTCCACAAGGGTGCATCGGGCATTCCCCGCTCCTCTATTCATGACTGGCACTATGATGATGGGATTCTTTATTTCAAGGACTGGGCTTACGTGCCTGAAGATCACCAATGTGACCTCCTCCATGTCTTACATGATTCACCCGCAGGCGGTCATGGCGGGTATTACCGAACAGTTAACCTTCTCCAATGAGACTATTGGTGGCCTGGCCTTACCATGTTTGTATGCTGTTTCATCCAAGGGTGTGCAACCTGCCAAGCCAACAAGGTCAACACCCATCCAACCATTCCCCCATTGACCCTACTCCCCATCGCCTTGTCCCATCCCTTCCAATGCGTCTCTGTCGACCTCATTATGGACTTGCTGCCGTCACATGGATATGATTCTGTCATGGTCGTGGTCAACCATGGCCTTACTAAGGGGGTGATTTTCACTCCATGTCACAAGAGCGCAGATGCCAAGGGCATTGCGCAACTCTTTTTCAAAAAAGTCTTCCCATGGTTTGGACTCCACAACAAGATTATCTTGGACCATGGTCTGCAATTCGCCTCGGCCTTCGCTCAAGAACTGGCCAGGCTTCTTGATTATGATCCGCTCCTTTCCTCCACTTACCATCCACAAACCAATAGAGAAACGGAACGGGTCAACCAGGAACTCAAGACTTATCTTTGGATCTTTTGCCAAGGTGATGCCTCCCGTTGGTTGGACCTCCTTCCAATGGCAGAGTACTGTCACAACTCCTCCATCCATTCCATAACGGGAAAGACTCCTTTTAGCCTAATGATGGGGTACGAGCTGCGTGCCTACCCACAGATTGGAACTATGTTCCTTCCTGCACTTGAGAAATGACTCGGAGACCTAGATGAAGCCTGACTAGAAGCCACTGCAGCATCCAAAAAAGGGCAAAGATACATGAGGGAATGCGTAACCTCAAAATTTAAACCCTGGAAAGCTGGAGATAAGGTGTGGCTTGAAGGCTGCAACCTGAGACTCCGCTACCCCTCTAAGAAGCTCGCTCCTCGACGGGAAGGCCCATTCAAGATAACCCAAGTCATATCGCCTGTATCATACAAGCTCTGCCTCCCACAAACGTGGAAAATTCACAACGCTTTCCATGCCTCCCTTCTCACCCCATATAGAACAACTGTGGAACATGGGGATAACTTCATCCTGCTTCTGCCAGACGTTATAGATGGAGAAGAGGAATTTGAAATCAATCAAATCTTAGCCCATTGGGGCTCCGCTCGACGCCGCCACTACCTCGTTTCATGGAAAGGATACCCGTCCTCCGAAAACACCTGGGAACCAGAGTCCAACCTAGGACATGCCACCAACCTCCTCAAGGAATATAAGGCGAGGGACCCCCTCGCTTTTCCTTCATAGCCATTGCATACCACTCTCGTTGTTCTAAGTGTCGAGCCCTAGCTCCACTACATGTTGTCCATCGCGTCCTCCTATGTCCACATCATCCTGGCCAACATCCCCGTCTGCATCCACTGACTCCCAACCTGCTCTTGTCGGATCCTATACTGTGCCATCCTTGAGAATGCCGCCACTTCCATCGCATTATCCTCCATTCCTGCTGACCGGGATGTTCCAATACTCAGATCCTTGGTTGGCATATTCCATACCTACGCCACCTCCCATACTCTCCATGCACAGCTCTTCCCAGATGGGACCTTGCCTGTCTACACCGCTGCCATGGAACAGTCCATCCACAAGTCTCGAGATGCGATTCTCAACGCACTCCACGACCATGGATTTGACGACATCTTTCGGGGACTCCCTAGACCCCTCTTCGCACATGTTCTTCGACCAATACTTAACACACTCCCCACCAACCTATGATGATACTACTTTGACAACGATGAGAATCACCCATGGGATTGGGACACTTGGGCCCGGGATGAGGTTGACGGATCTAGGAGAAGGGAGGATGGAGATAGTGACACAGGGTCCGCCTCAACCAATCGAACCGCCTCCTACACCCCCATTCCCGTGCCACCTCCGCCAACCCCAGCCTCTTGCGCTCCTACCACAGGACCAACTGATGGCGGCAATGGAGGAGTTAGCAGCGATACTTGCCCCCGAAGTCTTTCAGAACTCCCTGTATCCTCCGATGAGGTTTGAAACTTCCTCACCACAATCCCCCTTCTTGGAGCCACTACCCCACCACCTGACAACCTCATTCTCCCTGCCTGAGAACATCCCGTCTCACCATCCCCCACAGCAAGTTCTCGTAAACTTAAGTGGCCTAAGACAACACTTCGGTTGGAACTCCCATCATCTGCCGCATGAGCTGTGGGAAGCCCTACTAAGAGACTGCGAAACTACTTGTGCCCAGACACACCCTACCCCACCTCTGGTAGATATAACAAGGATGCTCAGGCGTCACCCTTGCTAACGCCTGGTTCCTCCCAAAATCCAATAGACATCAACACCATCATCCTCCCTTCTCGCCAAACTCTCGCTCGTTGCTTCACCTGTCGAGAATTTGGGCATCTCCACCCCAACTGCCCTCACTACCAGTGCCCATTTTGCCTCACCACAGCTCCTGGGCATATCCAAACCTTCTGCCCTCGCCAATGCTGCCCCATCTGTGGGGAACTCGGACATTGTGAGGAGAACTGCATAGTTCGTTGCAACCCCCAGGACAACTACGACCCAACCGACTACAAGGTAAATGAGGGGGACTGTGACTAAAGGAGTGGTCTTGCAGGTGCTTCGACCATAAACGGGGGGTAATGTTACGGTCTACTAGGGGGGTACACTTTTTCTATCTTCACTATGCTTACGCTGTCGTTCTTCTTTACTTGTTTCTCTTTAGACTCTATTTCTCACTCTACAGAGTTGTATTCGTACTGGAGTCATCCTCCAGATAGTTTCTCCTTTTATATCCATTTCTTACATACTCACACAGCGCCCCACCTCTGCTCTATATTTAGCCTCTTCTTTCTGTTTTGCTTCCACACAGGATTCCTTCAGACTTCTGCCCGTATGGCATTCCTCTTTTAGATCACACTGCCACATCCCGCAGTTCCACATTATCAGGATGGACTATAAGGAGTACGGTCATCCTTCGGACTCCTGTCTCCTCTTTCCTTTTATATCACTTACCTTACTCGCACAGACCAGGGGCCTAACATATATAAACTCTATACTTCTAGCCTTTATTTTCTCTAAGCTAGTTCTACACAATATCAGCATAGTTCTAGTGATACTTCCCAAGAGCTCCAGCAGTTAGCACCTGGATATTGGAGACCTGTTGAGCCCACCTCGAGTCTCAGTTCATCTTCTGAGATAGACTGTGGTAGACATCGCCCTAGCAGGCTCCTCTACTCATTACCTTGCCCTCCACTCGTTGAACTCATTCAAGACCAAGGTAACATTATGCGCTGCTCGTCACTAACTGCACTGTACATTACAGGTATCACTGAATTTCAGATGCAAGATCTCTCTGGAGCTCAGCCAATAGATCTCTTACTTGTGGTCAGAATGGGCATGCATGTCATTGGAACTGAAAGAATCATTTGGAAGTTCGCCACACAGGTTCGAAAAAACAGATCACCTACTGATCCTTCTCTCTATGTTATCTATCTTAACCTCGAGTTCAAACCACAAAAGAAATGGGAATCCATTTTTGATATTTGGATACAAGCTGACTGCTAGACTGTGGCCACTGCCATGCTACATGCATTGAAAGAGAAAGATGAAAAAGCGAAAAGTCAACTATGTATTTCAGACACACATGAGGTAGAGTGTCTTCAAGTGCAGCATGAATGTGAGCCTGAATACCTTACAGCCTGCCAAGGACTTTGCACCAGATCCAGATATGGACCCAGACATGTCAAGCATGGAATGCAACAGCCTTGTGGAGTCAGGCAGTCAAGTGCTCAATTTCCACATGAAGCATATCTATGATATCACTGGAGGTGATGGTGATTCTGATTTGATGAAAGCCTTGTATTTCCTTGAGATAGCTGTCTCAATGGTGAAGCATAGACAAGGTTTCAATGTGGTCAAGTTTCACCTTAGGAGAGTGCAGGCTTTGGGGAGAAGAAGTACAAGCAATGAGGAACTGGACTTATTTGCATTTCTTGATGGAATGCATAGATGTAATCAATAGAAACAGATGAACCTGTCATAACTGTCATTTTGAGAATGAGAATGGGAATGGGAATGGATGCTGATCTCAATTCAATTTCATTCCAGTTCCAGTTCATATCTTATTTTCCATGACAATTGTACTTTGCTCTTTTCCAGACATGCAGTTGGTCTAGTAGTACAAACAAGCATCATTATATTACATGCTTACATTTAGGGCATAAAAACCAATTGTGCACCAGATCTGAAACTGGCTCCACAATTTCCATGGCTATACCATGTTTTTGGATCCAACAGTCATATCTCTTCCTGTCTCCTTCCATGAGGGCACTTAATAAGAACTGAGCCTGATAGACTTTAGAATAATCACCCTCTACCATGTCTTATGCAACTCATGGTGGAGTGAACAAGGCTTGAGGCAGACTGAGAAGAACAAGCTGCCCATCTTTCCTGGATTTTGATCCAAGCTTCTGGCTCAAAAACATGAGTCAAGCATTCTTGATGATACCATGTTCTGCATGTGTAGCACAATACTTGCATCTGCCGATGGGAAACATAGGGCTGTCCACAGAGACAGGTGGGATCAGGTCCCTATGAGAGAACAATCAGATGGCAATGGGACATTGATCTTTAACTATAATGAATGTTTACTGTAAACTGCATTTGATTGGAATTATAAGTGGACCTTTGAAAACAAGGTCAGAAGTCAGAGATTCCGACAGAAGGTGGGTGTGACATACTGATAAAAATAGCAGCCTTCAAGCACATGTGATCTCAGACATTCTTGCCTGAAGTGCAGGATGTCTATGACTCCTAGAGAACATTGGTTACTGAACTGGTTATCAGATGTCTCATGAAATGAAGACTTACTGATAATGCATGTGGAGTTAAGGTCTTGCTTGTGAGATAATAAGATCAGTTCATGAGGATGGTAGTGGTTTGGATTGCTGGAAGACATTTTTTCGAATCAGAGATGCTACAGAGGAGGAAATGAGAGGGAACTTACATTTGGTTTCTGAGGACTTTTTTCTTGGCTTGCATCAACTTGGAGTTACATTTTTTTTCGGTGACATGGACCAGGATGTCAGATATCATGTAAAACCAAATCACATCTATCTTGTACTGCAAAATGGATTTCCTTCAGGAAGTAAGCTAAGCAGTATTTTTCTAAACACACGAACCTTGATCTTGATCTTGGAAGTGGAAGCAGAGGTCTTGTAGATGCCGACCACTTTGGCCTTCCACATGTTGGCATGGAGGTCATTGTCATTTTTATTTTGCAAGTGTTAAATCATGATATACCAAGACACTGGATAGATATGATCAGGAAAGAGAGAACACATTATTTTGATAATGAAAGTGCCTGTTGTTTATATGAACATGACCCACTCCTAGTAGGTCTTTTTAAATGTAAGCATGATGGAATCCAGTGAAAGAAAGTAGAAGTAGTATATCTGAAATTTCATTACATGGAATCATGGAATTGGAAGTTTCTATGGCAGGAATCAAAGGAATGATAAAAAAGAAAGAGTGAAACATGACATGTGACATACTTTTTGGTGGCATGGTCAATGTAAGAAAAATGGGTGCCGAAAATGGAGGTGAAGGTAAAGTAATAATAGTATGGGTGGAAATACGATCATAAACTGTTATGGTGATGGTGTAATGGCAGACCTGAAAGAAAGGTCATGGAATAGTAATGAATATTGTAAGTGGACTACATTGGTGCTTCCAAGTTCTGGAAGCACAGGAAAAAAAAAAGTCTGGAACAGGTTCTGGAAGAGTAGCCAGGAAAATTCTGACCAGGTGGGCAAAACAACTGAGGTGTTTGTAAGTAGGGTGAAGGGGTATAGAGATATCTTGTATTATTTTACCTGTGATGTTGTGGTGATGAAATAATAGATATTGTAATGAAATAAAGTCAAACAGTTTAAGTGAACTTAAGGGCCATACATCTTCAGTATTTCCGAGTCCAGAACTGCATGGAAAAGTACTAGAAGTGGTTCTGGTGGTTCTGAACTGGTGGTGTTCTAGAAGAACATTAAGTTCATTGTTCAAGTTGAATACTGTTGATGTTTGAGAAATAGATGCCAGAATGTGATATCTGCTCATGTTTTATGTTAACTACATGGATTGATATCTAAACGGAAAGTAGGATGAAAACTTAAATAGCACTAGGCCTCACTTGGGGGGAAATCCTCTTATTTTTTGACCTCACTGATCTTTTCTCTCATCTCCATCTATTTTTTGATCCTCTGATGAAAATACCCTGAGCTTCATCAAGACATGTAATGACTTGATGAGAAGGTAGGTTGATGTGCATAACCCTCCTTGTGGTGCACTTCATGCTACCTATTCCCTTCAGCCTATAGTATGTGGAATTGGTGTGCATATCTATGGTCCCATGAGAACCAGTCCAGAGTCTTCCACAGCTTGAATTGGTGGTCTTGGTGCTATTTGGTAAACATTGTGCTTCATTGAGCAGTGACTTGAGAGTTGTTTTCACATTCTTGAAATCTTCAGCAGACAGAGGGTCTTTATATTTGGAATACAAGTGGAGGTAGTCACGTGTTTCCGAAAAGCATGACCAAACCACACCAGGCAGCAGTGTATGGGCTTGAGAAAAGAAAACATCAAGTAGATTTGTAAAGTCCCAGCATTGCTCTGTGTTTTTATTTATGCCATAGAAATTGGGCAAGAATCTAACACTCAAGAGATTCTTGACCACACGAGAAACTGACCAAGATTTGATGGCCTCCTGGAGGGTGGTCATGGGATCATAACGGTTCTGGAGTTAGAAAGGATTCAATGCAAGCCACATGCCATTGGTGAACATAATGAAGAGATCAGAAGTATACTCATTCCATATTTGAAGGCTGATCCACCTCCAAGAGTCCATAATTCATGTAGGATCTTTGTTGAGACACTGGATGAGTTCATTCCAGGTGGGTGTTAAGATCCCTACTTCCTCCAGACCTTGCTCCAATGGAGTTCCAGAGGGTCAGAGATTCTTACAACTTGAAGGGACAAAGTCTGGTCAGAGATCATACATAAGAGTGGGGTACAGAGGTGGAACATAGGAGTTGGACTGAAGTCTGGAGGGATGTGGAACGGAGGAATGGAGGTCCAATGGGTGAAGGTAGGAGGACAGAGAAGGAGAATGGAAGGAGGACAGAGGAGGAGGACAGAGGGAGGACAGAGGAGGTACACTAAAGGACAAAGGAGGAGGATGGAGGGATGCTCCATTAAGTATATATTTTGGATTGATGGCAAGATAATCTTTGCAGTTCAGCATCAAAATGTTGTGCTGAATAACTCCCTTGATTCTTTCTGGCACTATCCCCACTTTTCTGTTCAGACCAGAGGAAGTGATGACAGAGGAAGTTGAATGGTTCTTACAGACATTGCAAGATTTGACAGGTGACATGGCATCTTCCAGTCAGCTGAGAAGACTTTGAATAAGGTTTTATTCAGACAAGTGGCAGAGAGATCTCCTCAGACTGGACCTAGAAGAAAGAAAAAGATGGGGGAAAGCATTTCTGAATGCATCAGTGATATTAGCAATGTATAATATGCATATAGTTGAGTGCCACATACAGTGCTGTCACTTCAACAATGACAATTGTCATACAATGTACCAAAAGGGGTGATGAGGGAAAGCTGTCCACAGAAGACTGTGGATAGTATGGCTTGAAAAGAGGTTATCTGTTGGCAAGCATGATCATGACCATGAGGGGGGAGTTGGCCTGTAGTTGTAATGTGCAGCACAGTTAGTGACAAGCAAAGCGTAATGTTACCTTGGTCTGAATGAGTTTTATGAATAGAGGGCAAGTAATGAATAGAGGTTCCTGCTAGGACGATGTCTACCACAGTCTATCTCAGAAGACAAACTGAGACTCGAGGTGGGCTTGACGGTCTCTGATATCCAGGTACTAGCTGCTGGAGCTCTTGGGTCACTAGAACTATGCTGATATTGCATAGAACTAGCTTAGGGAAAATATAGAAGAAAAGTACAGAGTTTATATATGGTAGGCCCCTGGTCTGTGCGAATAAGGTAAGTGATATAACAGGTAAAAGAAGGCAGGAGTCCGAAGGATGACCATACTCCATATAGTCCATCCCGATGATGCAGAACTGCGGGATGTGGCAGTGTGATCTAAAAGAGGAACGCCACACAGGCAGAAGTCTGAAGGAATCCTGTGTGGAAGCAGATCAGAAGGAATAAGCTAAATATAGAGTGGAGGCGGGGCACCATGTGAGTACATAATCGTTAGACAGAAAAGGAGAAACTATCTGAAGGACGACTCCAGTATGAATACAACTCCATAGAGTAAGAGACAGAGTTTAAGGAGAGACAAGTAAAGCAGTATAGCTGCATGAGCATAGTTGATAGAGAAAAGAGTACCCCCTTTGTAGACCGTAATAGCAGTGAACTATGGACAATGACACTAGCAAGGATGTGATCAAGACAACATGTAAGAGACTACCTGTGGTATATCACAGGCAATAAGATCATGAGAGTCCATGTGGAGTAAACCATGCTATTGCTGGCAGACTGTTGTCGCTGCCAGCATGGTAAATGATAAGACTGTTACCAACATGTGTGGGATTCCTGGCATACACTGCCTCATTCATGGAATAATGGACATGGAGCATGATGCTGCAATGAGAGGTCAATGGATCCAGATCATTGTGAGTCAAACATCGAGTGTGTTGGGTTTCTTCACTGCAGTCTCTATATTCCAAACTATTCAGAGGATCAAAAGCTTTGCAGAAGAGTGCCTGACAATCTTTAATTGTAGAAGGAAATTCATTGTGGCCTTGCCATGCCTTGAGTTGGGTGGCTTGGACATAAGAGATGAGAGGTGTAGATTCCAGCTGGCCTGTAGATCAGCATTATATTTTTTACTAGTTGTGGAAAAGCTGACACACACCAAATTCATTGTTTGTTAGAAGATGTTGCAATTGGCTAACAAGCCATTCAAATGGGAAGCACCACCACGAACACACTGGATCAAAGAAGAGGAGGAAATGATAGATGTGGATTGTCATGTGACCCTTTGTATGATAAGGAGCTGATGGATGTATAATCTCAACCTCAACAATCAGGTGGCCATATAGGATGATATGCCAGAGTACATTCCCTAGTCATTGATCTAGCACATGCAATATGAACTGCAGAGACAAGTGCCATTGTGTGGTCCAGAGCTTCATGCAACTGGATTGCAACAGCAGTGGAGTTGTGAGCTGTGCCATCACCCCATAGGTGTAAGGGTGTATCACCTTACTTACTCAAGATCACACTGATGAAGTGAACTGTATTGGATTCATCAATGATATATAGAGTAAAGTTATGATTGATTGAGTTTGTGAGTGAATATCTGATATTACTTCCTCAAGTAAGGTGATTGTATTATCACCAATCTGAATCTTCTGATTTGTGAAATTAAGAACAGCTTGCTGTTCTTGAAGGAATGGAATTCCTAAGATATGGTCAATGTTTGCTACATCAAAGTAGATCTTGAAAGTTTTACTTTCTTTGAATTGGCTTCCTATGCAGCCTAGTTGTAATGTGAGCTATTGTTCCAATTGGAATACTTTCATCCCAGTGACCTTTGCAAATGGAGGGCTCATGAAGTTACCTGTACTTTCAGTATCAATCATGATGTATGCTTTACATCCATTGACCTTTATCTTAATAGTTGCCCATTTGTGCATTTCCAGTGCAATCCAAGGGTGAATGCCCTCCATAGTCTTATCAGCTGTGTACTTTGTATCCAT
Organism: Boletus insuetus; assembly: GCA_038093095.1. Lineage (NCBI taxonomy): Eukaryota > Fungi > Basidiomycota > Agaricomycetes > Boletales > Boletaceae > Boletus > Boletus insuetus. Next base: position 11,809 of record JBBPRQ010000439.1, on the reverse strand, counting down.
TGCATACTAGAAAAGTTTAGGTTTCTCACTTTCCCCTTTTACTTAGATCATAGCCATCCAAACACTTGGGTGATTCACCGGGCTATTGAAATTGACAGTAGTGGGTTTTAAGGTGGCTATGATTCAATGCTGATTTGGCCATGAAGCCTGGAAAATGAGCATTTCAGAGTTTGAAAAACATGCCTCCCCATAAACAATGTGTTTGTCATTCTGCACGCCTTCAACCTCTTGCTCAGCCCACCCAAATGGCTAGTACAAACCCAGGGACCTGGCCAGCAAGGGGTAGAGCATTACCCTAGCCCTCTGACTGTCATCAACAATCTTCTAACCTGGATGGGACCTGTGTGCGTGGCCAAGGAAAAGGCTGAGGGCAGGCATCTGTACCAGCTGAATCCTCCAAGTCTGCGACTTCAAAAAACCTGCACATCGTTTGGGATGAAGACTCTGTCAAGGAGCTGGTCTCCTGGCTTATTAGTTGCCCTGCTGACAGGCATGTCTTATACCATGATTGTTATCAAGCCAGAATCTTCTAAGTATGTATGCCTTTCTATCCACAACATGCTCATGATATAGCTTACTTTCTCACAGATCAGATTGAGTCCAAATTTCCTCACTATCACGAACTCGACCAAGTCTGGCAGGGTATACCTGGGTTTGATAGTGATCTCGTTTCATCCAATCCCACCATCAATCATGCCCAAAGCCTACTATCTCTCATGCAAGGTAAATCAAAGGGGGGGAGTACCTTTGTTGCCACTGCTCAAGATGAAGGGGAGGTGGATATTGATGATGGACCACAGAATGGTGCCTATGATGGATCTGGAGATGTAGATGCAGGGCATGATGAAGGAGACTTGTACGATGGAGCTTATATGCAAGTTGATGAAGATGGTGGCTGGCAACCTGATGCTCCTGAGGATAGTGAGGATGAGCAGATGACTACTGATGATCCCCCTCATTCAGCTTCTACCGGAACACTTCATAATGTGAGTATCAAGTGATCGAGTGTATGGGATACTGATTTGCTTCTAGATTCACTCAACTGTGTCTTATGCTGCCACCTCCATGACCACTGCACACAGTATACCGCAATTGGGTTTGTCAGCCAAAGCAGCTGGAAAATTAAAGGCACCATCAAAGATAGAGGGCCATTCTACTCTTTGTCATCAACTGACACCCTATGCACACCCTCCCCCCCTCTCTATCCAGTCAACCAGCAACCCTCTGTCCTCTACATCTCCTGGCATCAGTTCCAGCTCCTTGGCCAAAAAGGCCAACTCTGCCTCCGCATGAATCAAAAATGATCTATGTAAGAGGCTCAGTAACTTCACTCGTGAAACCGAGACCCATATGAATGAAGCAGATGACCAGCATATCTGTTGCTATGTTGCACACTTGAACCACGCTGTTCAAGCCAAGGAGCTCAAAATACAATGTGAGCAAATTGTCACGGAGAATGCAAACAGTGACCTTGTCCACTGCCACAAGCTTGATCGCATGGATAAGGGCATTGAGCTGAAGCATGCTAAGGAGAATATCATCACTTGATGGGTGGAGATGTTACAGTTGGAAATTCAACTTGAAGAAATGTGCCAAATGGGCCAGTCCTCAGCTAGTGGGTCACAATCTTGAACTTTTTTTTTCCAAGCTCTCATTTGTTCTTGCTGTTACAGTTCCTTTTTGCTGCTGCCGCCCCCAAAATGTTGATGGTCTCAAGATTTGTCTCATGCTAGTTGTATTCTGAGTCTCTTCTGTTGTAGTCCCAAGAACGCAGTATACAAGAACTTGAACACTTTTCTATCAGAGCAATCTCAATTGTGTAAACAAGCATGTCATCAACTCAGCATGGAATGTCTGTCCTAGTGTTCTATCAGGTGCGTCCACAATCACTGGTGCTGATGGATGGTATGGCTCTACTCCCTCATGTCTAGCCCAAGCTGTGGGTTGTTACTCTGTGAAAAAAAAAAATTGTGTTCACTGATTTTCTCGACAATGCAATTGAATATTGCTGGGTCAACTTGTAGTTTCTTGCAGAATAGATGTGGCCTGAACACAGTAAAATGTTCCAGAAGATGGATCTGTGGTGCACATAAGAGTGGGACCTCCAGGTAGTTCAAATACTGTGCTTTCTCTACCTCATCTATCAGTGCTATGATCTCACCAAGGAGATGGTGATAAGATTTGTCCCAATCATCCATGCTGTCGCTTGATTCCTGACCATTGAATTCATCATCAGAGTTGAGGAAATTGTGGAGAATAAGAGGGTGAATGGGGGAAGGAGGGGGAAGGACTATAGGCTCAATGGCACCATCTAGATCACTGTCAAGATCGATGTCATCGTCATTGTCATCATCAAGATCTGTGAAGAGGATATTCTGCTGTTTTACCTCTACTACATGAAGAGCCGTTAACCTCAGGTTGTCAAGTAATTCCTGGTGGCTGAACGTTTGGGGCATGAAAGTGGGAGGGATGGGGGTGGGTGGTGGGATTCTCTATGAAATTATTTTGTTTTTACCATCCCCCCACTCATTGAAATACACACACCCTCTGGCTGTTCCATATATACAGGTCACTATGAACTTAGACAAATATACATGTGACTCAGTATCCCAGCCAGGAGGCATTCGGCACTGTCAGAATCTTTTGAGTTTCAATTTCAGTTAAAAAATGGCTCTTGTCCAGAGCTCTTTCAGAGTCTTTCACAGTCACTGTGAAGCTCAATGATAGTCATCATAAACCATCATAAATACCACTAGTAATTATGCCATGTGATGTTGTTAGATAACAATTCTACATGGTGTTGCTGTACTTGACCAAACTGAAAATGCCATAGAAAGTCTTGCCATCCTTCATTAGTTATATGTTCATTTTCTTCATAGATCAAGCATGCTGTAATGCTATCTTGGTTTTGCTGCATAGCCACAGCAGGAAAATATAGTGCTTCTATTTCTCTACATGCAATGGGAAAGAAATTGAAATCTCCAGAACTGATGACAGAGATTCCAATCAATGTGCAGATGGAGGTTCATCTTCAACCATCTTTCTGAAAGGTAAATCTATGTAGGAGACAGGTTTACAGTGCCAACATCAGAGAGTTAACTTGCTGTTATTTCTGCTATCTCTACATTCCAGTTTTTAACTGGTCCTAACAACAAGCAGGATTTCTGCTGGCGTCAGATGGCACTTTCCAAGTCTTTAGTACATATGCATACCTATCTACCATGCCAAATCACCACCGAATGCCCAATGAATGCATGATGAGTGCTCAAATTCTGCCCACTGAGTAAGTGACAAGCATCTGAATACTTTTCTCAGCTGAAAAATGTTATCTTTTGAAATCCCCTTTTAGATATCTAAGAATTTGATATTTAAAACGAAGTGTGCAAATTATCATGTTTCATTTATCATTTTTGCCAGCCAGAAATTTCAAAAGTTGAATGCCAAGAAAGTTGTTGACAAAATCTCTAATTTTATGATAATTTTATGGTTTCCTTGAACTTACCATTTCATTTGAAATTTTACAAGGGTAATATGTTGCCTGAAAGTACAGATTTCACTGAACATTTTCAACATAATATATAAGGAAATTCTCATACTACTATTATTTCAATATACTATAAACATTTCAAAAATGACATTATCCCTGGCATAAGAGTACAAGTCCACTTAGGTCCACCTTTGCAAAAACAATGTGTTTTGCCTGTGCTTGTGGAAGCTATGGCTTGCTGAATCAAAGAAAAAGATCTTGATCATCCCAAAACACATACAGAACAAGCATCTAAGGGACAGTAGCATGAAACTTCTATGATATGCTGGATGGTTGTCAATAAGCTGATACACACAGAAATGAACAAGAATGGCAAAGATGAACTAGCAATTTTTGATGAATAGCTCATTTGAAATATGAACCACTGGCTCTGGAAGGAAATGTTGTGAGTAGCAAGAAACACTTACTCAGCTTGAATCATATTAACAAAGTGAACAAGGAATTCTTTGGTAAGTGTCTTTGCTTCATTATAGCTAGTGTTTTAAAGTCTGGTCTAATCTATTTTTTTCTGCCAAGTTAGGCAACTGGTCCACAACTGGTCCTTGAAAGGTCTCTGGAGAGTGCAACTGGCAACTGGTCCAAAATAAACTGGATCAAAAAAAGTTCTACATTAGTTGCCAACCAGTTGCAACCAGTCGTTTCACCGCTATTCTGTGGAAATCATACTTTGCAGTAGTTACACACAATGTCATATTGAATCCATGCCTACTGACCTAATCCTCACCTAAATTGGTCCACCCAGTCATGAGATATCTATCTTTTAATCAGAGATGTCATTAATAGAACCATAGAAATTGTTATATTCCATTCTAACCTCTATTGGATCATCTCTGAACATCTCTAGCCCACCTCCATTAGATCCCTCAAACCAAGGTCACACCTCCATTGAACTCCACCAGAGTTCATCTCTAGAATACTAATGATTAGACTTACACTAAAGATCCATCTCCTTAGTCCTACCTCCATATTATATGTCTTTCCCCTTTTATCCTAGTCTCATCCCATTACTTTGCATTTCTCCTCTGTACAGCCCTCCAGCATTCTCTGTTCTCTATTCTCCATGCTGATTCATCTCTGTGCACAATTCCTATGTACATTGCCTCTGCCTGTGCTCTCTCCATTTCTCTGGTCTGGAGATTATCTGGACATCAGTATATATACCTCTGAGATGTACAGTAGTATCCTTAGTGTGTCATATCCCTGAAAACTTCTATCAACAACTCCAGTCTCCTCTGGTCATATTTGCCCTATCTCTGTTGTTGTCGAAGTTCAGATATACCTTGGAGTTCCTCCATTCTCCATCTTGGACATCTGTACTAATTAATTATCCAAACTCTAATTATCTCTTACACCTCCATCCTCTGTGTAAGGTTTCCTGTCAGCTCTACTCCACAGGAGCTTTCTATGCCTATGTCCATAGCCTCTCCATTTATACCTTTTCTTTTGTTCTCCTTCTAACCTCCATGTACTGTACTTCTCAGTTCAAACATCAATTTAGTCTCTCTCCTCCAAGCCTTGTCTCTCCTCTGACTCTTTCCATCTACTCTCTGATTACTCCCTTCTATCTCATACCTCTATCCCTCTGGAATATAAGGATAAGGACTAGACAAGAGCATGACATACAAGTCCTGCACCAATGTCCTCATCTGTCTGTAACCTTCATCACCTCCATCTCCATCTCCATTCCCTCCATGCCAGACTTTGGTCCTTTACCTCTAACTTCATTTCCAGCTACTGGTCCTCTGTCAGACCTGTGCCTGGAGTGATACTGAACTTGACAGTATATTTGAACTCATACTTGTTCTAGATACTTTCAGAACATAACTTATACTAACCTCTCAGTGCACTTTGTTAGAGACTGCTTTCAACAGTTCTTGAAACATCCCTGGAGCTGGTGGTAATTCATTGTAGAAAACAAGGGATTGCTGGCAACCTTCCTGGACTATGCCAATCAGATCCCTAGTAAAAGATAAAGGTCTAAGAGTGTGATATGTTCGACTCTAAAGGGATTCAATCATGAGTTGAAGAGTGAAAGGACACAGAAATGAAGTCCAAGTCTTCCAGACAAAGTTCAGAATTTCAGATAATCAATAATAAAGAGTAGCAGGACATCCGAGAAACATCTGAGCTTTGGTTCATAAGAGGATAGAGTGTTGGGTGTGCAAGAGGTAAGTGAGAGCAATGGTAAGTTGTGTAATAGGCATCAGACCTCATATTGGAGATGACATGGACAAAAAGATATGATCAACACCAACTGGGCAAAAGATATATTCAGATATATATTTATAGTCCAAGAGCATACTCCAGACTTAATGGTAATTAAGGAAAAAGTAAGTAAAAGAGATGAAACAAACATTGGGTAGGCACATGGTTATGGTCACCAAACAGAGAATGCATACAGTGGGTAATTGACCCTCTTAGGCTGTTGATATGGAAGAGACAAGAGAGGGACCTGCATTTGCATTGACATAGAGAGATCACATCACTCAATGTAGAAATTAGATGTATAATTACATTCAAAATTATAATGTATACGGGTTTGGACCTAAGTCCAAAGGGAATGGCACAAAGTCCAGAGAGAGCGGACCAAAGTCTGGTTGGAGGTGTTACAAAGGTAACTCAGAGTTGACTACTGACTGGTAGCAACATCTGGAGTTGTTGGAGGTTGGAGAGAACAAGGAATAGAGGGGGTGAGGACATTGGTGTAGGACTTATGTGTCACACCCTTGCCAAGCTCACAGGTCCTTGGATTTCAGAAGGAGAAGCGTCCAAAGTAAGAGAAACAGTGTGGCTGACTATATGGTAACATTGATTTTCATACTAAGGATACTACTGTACATTTTGGAGGTATATATACTGATGTCCAGATATGGACCAGAGGTAATGGAGGAGAGCATAGGTGGAGGTGATGCACATAGGATCATGCATAGGACTGAGTAAGCACAGGGGACAGAGGATAGAGGAAGCTGGAGGGCTGTACAAGAGGAAATGCATAGTAGTGTAAAGAAGACTAAAACAAAAGGAGAAATGAACATAATGCAGAGATAAAACAAGGAGGTGGATCTCTGGTGCAAGTCCAAAGATTTTCAGAGATGAACTCTGGGAGGGAGCTCGATGGAGGTTTAAGGGACCTAATGGAGGTGGGCCAGAGGTGTTTGGAGATGACCCAATAGAGGTCAAAATGGGATATGACATCCTAGGATCCTGTCTGGCCTGCCATCTGCATTGTTGTGAGAAGGCTATTTTTTGAATTAATGATGATAACAAAGCAAATGTTCAGGCAGCCCATTCTATATCCAAATGCAGAGGTGCAGGCCATCACTTTTGTTGCACCACTATCCCACAAGTGCAAGTTTTTACCCTTGATGTTTAAACCAGGAAGTTGTATGATAAATTGTGAAGTTGTGTTCCTTTACAAAGCTCTCTGCCAGCTGACAGCATTTGAAGAAGACCAACATTCTTCCATTAGCCTGCAGTTTACCCAGAAGCACAGACACCAGATACATCAAAGCTCTTAACCCAGTGGTCAGGTTAAGATGGACTATATGCAGCTCATGTTTGGGATCATTGATAGGACTGCAGATGAAGGCAGTATGGTTTGAATAAAGGCCAAAGTTGGTTAGCATTTGGTGCTGTAAGTGAGGGGGATTGGCTACTGACAGGAGAATGACTAGCATGTTAGCCACTGATGCCCAACATGCAAGTCCACTCCAGGCATCCTTTCTATTCCCAAGTGGCAGGCTTGTATATACTCTTACAAAGGTGTCCCAAAAATTCTGCTGAATGCTGCCGATAATTTACTAGCAAGATAGATAGATGGTTTCCCGCTCAGCCCCACAGGAAAACTACTCACACACATTATTCAAGCATATAGCACTGAATGTTGTTTTCATTGCACATTGTGTTCAGGCAAAACAATCATGTTAATCATCAACAATCATGTGTGTGAAGTTTGCAGCTTCTCCACTGTGTAGAAATCTTTGATGGAGTAGTTAGGATGAACCATGTCACAAAGATTTATACTCACTTTTCAAAGGTGCTTTTTTGAGAGACATTGTAACATTTGCAAAGTTTTCCACAAGTAAATCTTGTCCATCATGCAAGCCTCATTGGCATCTGTTAATCATAGTCAACCTCCATTGTAGACCTCTTACATCTGGAAAAGCTTTTGTATACATTAATACTTCCCAAGATATGCTGTCTCTCTTGAGGACAGATACAGACATACAGGTGTTCAAATGCCCATTGATCTTGATATCATCTGGCCAGTCTCTAAGAGTCCAATACTCCTTGAGGACCCCATCAAGTAGCTTGAAAGAGTCTGTAGTAAGTAATGGCTGATGCCATAGTCCTTTCCCAGAAATACTGAAGGCTCAGAATGATGGAAATTTTGTATATGCTATCACATTATTGCTGAGACTGATTGAACACTTATATGTGAGCCCCCTTTTGGGTTTGTCATCAAAGCCTGTTCAGATGTTGTTATCTTCAGCACTACTGAGACAAAGAAGAATCTGAAGGAATAGATCGGATTTTTCATCAATATCAAAGAGTCTTGTAAACACATAATGGCTGTGAATGAAACAGCTGAGGGTGAGCTGTTGGCCACACCTTTAAAAGACATAGAATAGACATGGCAGCCAATCTGGAATGTTGTAACAAGACCAGCCAGCTTGATCATCTGAATGAGACCAGCTGTACAGAGAAAAAGAGGCATTTTTCTTGACTTCATAGTAAAAAATGGTACTAGAGGGAACCAGAATGACATCAGATATTCTAGTGCCCTCACCCATAGAGTTTGCATGTTGCCACCACTGAGTGGCTGGCACATTGCCAATTGCCATATAAGCATACAAGAGTATCTAGTGAGTTGTTTGATCAACTTTATGATCTCCCCTCCAGGTGAATACATATATTGTCAAATAGTTTCACAATAGACTGCTCACTGCCATTACTGGCACTAGAGCATAACCATTGGCAATTGAGATATAGATTTTGATCATCATCTTTTCAAGAAGTTTTTCTCAGTACTTCATAAGGGGTCATGCCTAGTTCTTCTCAGTTGAAGTTCTGGGACAAGGTTGTGTAGGAGAGAGGATCAATATCTTGAATGTTGATGGGGCTTTTTGTTTCCTGTTTGATTAAGGGATATACATTGTAGTATTAAGTGGGATTCTGGTCTGTTTGTGTTTGAAATGAATGGAGCTACAATGTAACAAAAGAAATATGAATCAATGGAAGTAAAATCACTTACACGGACATTATATGGTGGGCAATCAACTCTGGCTTGGAGGAACTGTAAGATATCATTTCCCACACTTGCCCCCACAACATCATGCCTACTAACTGTTGGTATTGGTGATTTCGCACCTCATTTGACTTCCCATTGACTCTTAACCATGCCCATGTGCTTCTCCATGGTCACTTTACTTACCTACCGCTTTTCAGCTACTTCATAGCTTGTTGTGGTGTCTCTGCCCATACAGAGCCTTACCTTTGCTCACACTGTAGTCCATTGTGGCTGATGTTTACATTTGTTTTCCTTGAAGCGCACTTACTCCCTGGAGCTCCACTTTGCAGTCTTTGGTTACTCACTGTGGACTCCAGGTTAGTATACCCATGTTATCACTCTCAATATTTTCATGGTTACATACTGTGGACTCCAGAGTTGTCCTGAGTTGATCCAGCAAGTGGCTAGTCTGCTTTACCCAAGCTATTTGCTCTCAACAAACTTCTCAGTGGCATGGCCACCCCCATCCTGCAGCAACAATGACAATGATGTGGTGGCACTGCCACCACCAGTGCCACTAATGGTGCCATGTTGCCACAGCTTGGTTTTACTCAGCTCAGCTTGGCTACTTGTGGCTTAGCCGAATTTTTGGCTACAACTTATGAGATGTCTACTTTTTCCTGACTCTGCTCCACCTGGTTAGCTGGCAAGACTGGTTGTCAACTGCTTACCTCACCAGGCAACTGAAGTTGATGAGAAGCTGGCTCCAGCTGACCCAAAGTGGTGTATATGAATTGAAATAGGAATGGAGGTCTGATACAGAGCATACTACAAACAACAAGGAAATATACTGCTTTCACAAATCACAAGCTGACAGCCTGCTGCAACAACAAGTTGACAATGCATTTCCCAAAAATTACCTGCATCCATGATGGCAAGCAGATCTTGCTCAGATGTGTTTCTGTGGAATGGGGCTATTTTGAGCATTAATGCATCTGTCGTGAGGAATGAGTATGACTTACACTAGTAGCTTGCCCTGCTCATCACTAGCATCTGAGTCAGCAAGGATTATTGAAATTGTACATGTTTCTGCTTCCATGGAGGTGAGGGATGATGCTTCTGGAAGGAGCAGTGTTTGGAGGTAGTCATAGTTGGGTTTTTGTGTGAATGAAAGACTTTACGCATGTTCCAGAAACTTGGTGAGATAGATGGGAGTCTCAGGAAGGCCATTGGTTGCCAGCAGTAACTTCTGCTTCTGAATGAACAAGTGTGATGAGCAGCATTGAGAATTGTTGGTCAATCATGGCAATGATCCGCTATTGAGGTACAAAAGGAAATACACAAGTGCTTCAAGATCGTCTCTTTGGCTGAGTTCTTGTGTGATATGACTGTTGAGGGATGTGAAAGCTAGCATACCAACAAGTTAAAGAGATTCTTGGATTGGAATGTGGACATGTGATGATGTATTGCAGTAGTATTTTGGTGATGCTAAAGTCAATCAGATAAAGGGTGTCCTTTGACTTTGCTGAGCCCATAAGGATATTGTGGGGTTTGATATTGTGGTGGATGAGATTTGGAGTATGGATATACTCCAGGTGGATGACCTGAATTGTTGCATGTATTAGCAATGGCAGTTAGGAGTTTAACAGGCCTACTATTTTAAGCCTGAATGCTGCAACACAACTCAGTGGAAACCTACTGCCTGATGATGCTCAGTGTAACTGGTCCAAGGATGGTCCAATATTCTTGAGAACCATGACTTGATAGCCTGCCTCCATGCCAAACCAGAAAGGCTAAGGCAGACCAATCCCAGGTTCAAGCTGTTTGAGAATAGTGTATTCATGTTCCAAGGGGGATAGATTCTTTGGCAATGGTTTCAAGCTTGATGGCAACTATTTCATCAGTAATTATGTCTTTGGCATGGTACACTGTGGCTGACAGTGTTTGTTTACCAGACAATTCTGTTTAGGTTCAACTCAATAGCTCACTGTACAATCCTGAACCTTGTTTGTCCTTCAGGACATATCTTCTATCAACTCAGACAACTTTGGGCTTCATGCTTCCAACTCTCTAATGCTGGACTTTGGGGACTGTCATTCAGGTTGCAATTCTTCTTGAATGTGTTGACTTTGCTTCTGCTAGAATACCACAACAACTGCTGTAAGTTGTATTCAAAGTTCCTCCTTGACAGCCCTATCACTAACCTTGTTGGTGGCTTTCATTTTCTCTGCTATAGCAGACTATAACTTGTGGATCTACTCCTTGTTGCTCAAAGTCTTGATGTTTGAATTGTGATGGAGTTCTAAATGTGACAACCTCCTACTAATAGATTCTATCTAGCAATCCATGGCACTTGATCCTGGTAGATTATCAAGGCTGAAGTCCCCCTACTGTATCCAAAATCCAGATATGATGAGTATGGAATTCAGACATGTTTGCACTCTGTGGCTAGTCACCTGATTCAATAGTGTCACCACACTCTTCCACTTCAGATCCTAGTGACTGGTCAACCAGTTGGATTTTAAAGTTCATATCACCCCATCAGGTTAGATTTTGCTTCAGACTCTAGTGAACGCTGAGCTAGATGCACTAGTTTCCACTTTTCAGGGACCAACCCTTATTATTTTTGCACTCAAGCTTGTCATTTTCCATACTGTTTAGTAAGTTGTTATACTTAAGAATCATGAGCTGTGATGTGGCACCAAAGTAATAAGGATAAATATAAATGCTCAAGAAGCACAGGTTTTCACAGGCAGGCACTCATAATAAGCCCAATCATCTTGTCAGCCACAAATCATACACCACCCCACAATCATAACCATGTTTGCAGCAGTAGGAGGTGAAGATCCATATCACATACCTTGCATTTCTTCTCTGTGTATATCTTTTGTGGCTCAATCTACAACCAAATACAAGCCAATCCCCTATACCTCTTCACACCCATTCAGTTATGTACAACCCCCCATAGTGCCTTGTGCAATGTGACGAGCATCAAGTCAGCTCCCCCCACCCCCGGGCGAGCACCGCGGCGG
>JBBPRQ010000438.1:0-27120 GCA_038093095.1 Boletus insuetus | reverse complement strand
CTAATCTATTACAGAAATACCGAACATACATCAACTATTGTCAAAGCCCTCATCACGTGACCTTTGTCACATGATCTAGTCACATGCCATCATGTGATCTCAGTCACATGATCTTATCTCTTATCTCGGCTATGCACCTCATGGCGACCACATTGCATTCTTATCGTCGCCTCATGCTTTTCCTCTTGACTCACTTTCCCTTATCAGCCAATAGCATTAACTGCTCTTATCTAGAGCCTATAGCATAAGTCCCTCTTATCTCTCTTATTGCCTCATGGTACCCAGTGACCACACTATTAACTACTTATGGTTAGTCATAGCCTCTAGCATAGCTTGGTCTGTGCACGGTCTCTCATAGTATATATAGTAGTACTTATAGTAGTACAGACCTTAGTCTTATTCACCTTGTTATTTCCTCTTGTTCATTCCTTGAGTTCCCCTTCACTTGAAGTCCCTCTCTGGGCACAATCCTACTATTGTTATCAACCTCTGTTGTCTAGGATCACATATCCTACGAGCTCGATATCAAGTTCCTTCGTAAGGTACAGTTGGAATACGGTATCGTTACATAGAAGACCAAGGGTCGTTACACAAGAGAAGATAGACAACCATCCAGCCCATGAGCATAAATTCTCATTTGAAGATGAAAATCAATGCCTTGAAGGTTTGATGGATTACTTGCTATGATTGATCTGCAAATTTGGAATGTCTTTCTGATCAAAAAGTGAACAGAACTCACATTGTGGACATTAGACCAAACTATTCTGCCTATACAGGGATTTCCATCTCCGTTCAGCGCACTGACAAAGTGCAACCCTGAGGTGGACATGGATGGTGTCTGTATGCATGCCACTAAGTATACAATCATACAAATCCCCCTTCCAACACTTACCAAGACGAGATGACTCACCATATCACCAAAGTCCCATACCACACTCACTGGTGATCCACCAGTTTCGTAGCCCAAGACTTCCGCAGTACCATTGTCCCAGAAAGCCATGACTACCTCTGTGATGGGGACGACAACAAGACTGTCCTGGACCCTCTGATTGTCATTCTCTTCAGCAGGCTGGGGGATATCAAAAAGGTTTTCGAGGTGTAGCAGCGCATGTAGCATCATTCGACATTGATCACTGTAGATCGCAACAATCATCTGAAGTGTTGGGGGTGTGATGTGAGGACTCACCAGAGTTGCTGATGTTTCACCAGCAAGACCATTGCAAGCATTGGTTTTCAGCACTCAGCACTCAGCACTGAGTCTGTAGAATAGAGCATAAAGACACCATCCACAATGGCAGGACAACAGGGATGTCGGTCAACACTCGATTTGTGTGATCGTGTGTACATGCTACTACATTACTACATACATAGATGACACTGACATTCTACTGGTGTGACACGCAAGTGCTTTTTGGTCCATGCACCCATGTTGGATCTACCGTGCGGAAGCATCGTGACTTGCTTTGGTTTCTTCACATCAAAGCAACATGGACAGGTTTGATACTGTTGGTCACTGATGCAATGAGGATTCTTGCATTGGAATCGATGAACGCTAGGGTTAGCAGAGTGAACCCAATTCCACTTGTCCTGTGGGGCACAAGGTTGATAGTCGCAGTGTGCCCAAAGGCACCTCATCATGTTGATGAACTTGCGATCTGGTGACAATAGCAAGATGTAGATGCCAGAGTGGCATTTGAGATCCTTTGAGTTGTCAAGTGTGACCGGCACAGCATCATTAAACGACTGGCCTTGGAGGATGATGGATTTGGTGAGGGTGACTAGAAATAGCCAAGCCACAGTAGGGTGGAATCAAGGAGCATCAAATGTTATCGTTGCTGAAAACCTGAATCTGCAAAGATGTTATCAGTATTCGTAATGCAGTAAGTATGACAGTCAGTCAACTTGCCTTCCAACAGTTTTCATAAAGTCCTTGCGAGATGCGGAGTGACAAATATATTGTCTGCAACCAAGTACGTGCAACACAGAGTCCTGGGTGAGGTCCATGAATTAGCTGAGCAAAATTTCGAAGAGCTGTCAATGGTTGTCATGGTCAGGATCACATCAAGATGAGTGCAAATGTCATACCTCTTGATTCTTGGCACACATCAGCCTGCTGCTCTCCACCCCAGCAAAGAGATCACCTCAATCTTCGTCAGTGTGCATGGAAAGGGCGAAAATCACCTTGGAGGGACCAATGGCCAGGATCTTCTTCGCGATCTTGGTGGCTTTCTTCACACACGTCTTCCTCTTTCCCTTGCTTCCTAGGTTGAACAGTACATCGGTTGTCACAAGGCCGCCCGAATGGACAAAAAACAGTTGAAGGAAGTCAAGTAGCATGTTGACCGGCCTTTTGGCAGGAATATGCTGATCGAGGCGAAGGTGGATGACAGCAGTTGCAGGGGCTTGAATGACGGACTTGGAGGACAATTCAAAACATCCCACAATATGTGGTGATTGGGATAGCACTGGCTTCCCATCCCGATAGAATGCCTACATACATATCATGTCAGTATAACCGCAGTAAGGGGGAAAGAGCGTACCATGTAAGGAATCACGGTTTCCGTCTTGTTGTTGTCCATGAGGTGGCACGAAATGCATAAGTACTTGACGTCTTCATGCTGAACGGCCAAGCAACGTTCGGGGGGAACCTTAATACATTTCTTGCACTCTGAACATACGCAGACGTTGCACCTTCAGAGATCACCACCATTGGAGCATATGTGACAAAACTACAGCAATAATGAACTGACGTGCAATGTAACAGCCAAAGAGTACTCATGTCATTGTTCACATCATATGTTCCTTCCAAAGGGCCTAGAGACTGCAATGTTTGAAGGCAGGGATGAACAGGTCCGGGTTGAACTTGAAGGTCTGGAACCACATCAGGGAGGGAACCTGCATGATCATGCTGATTTGTGGCCTGAACAGCTGGCAGTGGTCCAGTGGGGTTCAGTGTGGATTCCAGGTCATGTGGATTGCAAACAATAAGCCTAACACGAGGTGCCATCCAGCCAGTTGACTTCTGTGGAGTTTTTTTTGCATGTGCCATAACAGCAAAAATGGATGAGTCAGACAGGGTAGGATTATTACCTGTAAATGTCGAAGTTGACCCGGTGTTCTGTTGAATAACATGGTGATATGTAGTGAATTAAGTAAGATGCGCTTCTCTCATTCTTCTTACATAATTTACCAACACACCATTGGTTCTTGCATTCAACCTTCCTTTTTGAATCCAACTGCGAGCACATGAGCCCCCAAGTCTATCCCTTTCCCTTTTTCACTTTTTTTTTCATGTTGTCCTAGATTTCCTCCGTCATCCACCTCAACCCCATTCACCTCAAACAGTCCATTGATGAAGCGCTTTGATGAGAAGCTCTCCACGTGATTTCTGCATGGAGTGACCATGAGACAGGCTCAATTGAGTCACCATCCCATGACAACACCCCTGCCATTCCAGGGTTCAAATTGTCAGCACCGCAGCCTTCCAGAAAGAAGGCTGTGGATAAATTCCATAGGCAAACGAACAGAGCTTTGCATTGGGCACAGTACGCAACGATTTCTCAATACTCGAACTCGAAAAAATTACCAACTTGCCCTCAATTGCTGTTGACTATGATGCTGCCGACCTGCTGGCTGCCAAAGGAGCCTTTGTGAGCCAGTGACAACACTGCAAGGCCAATCATGAATGGACCCTGTGAGAGTTGGTTAACTGTGGTTTCAAGGTCGTTGAGTGGGATGGACAGTGTTTTTTTTTTTTTTGACAATGAGTCATGCTCATCTTAGTCCTGTCAGAATGCCGACCACCATTGTTGACAAACAGGACCACATCATGACCATTCTGGCTGGTTGACCAGCTGACCAGAGTTGGAATGATGTCCATGCAAGGATGAGCACCCTTCTTGAGGAGGCTGTAATGCGCAGCGCAGTTAGTGATGAGCGGAGCGTGAAGTTACCTTGGCCTGAACAAGTTCAACGAGTGGAGGGCGAGGTAATGAGTAGAGGAGCCTGCTAGGTGATGTCTACCACAGTCTATCTCAGAAGACAAACTGAGACTCAAGGTGGGCTCAATGGGTCTCTGATATCCAGGTGCTAGCCGCTGGAGCTCTTGGGAAGTATCACCAGAACTATGCTGATATTGCGTAGAACTAGCTTAGGGAAAATACAGGCTAGAAGTACAGAGTATATATACGGTAGGCCCCTGGTCTGTGTGAGTAAGGTAAGAGATATAAAAGGAAAAAGGAAACAGGAGTCCGTAGGATGACCGTGTTCCTTATAGTCCATCCTGATGATGTGGAACTGCGGGAAGTGGCAGTGTGATCTAAAAAAGGAACGCCATGTGGGCAGAAGTCCAAAGGAATCCCATATGGAAGCGGAACAAAAGGAAGAGGCTAAGTATAGAGCGGAGGTGGGGCGCCGTGTGAGTATATAAACAAAGATATAAAAGGAGAAACTATCTGGAGGATGACTCCAGTATGAATACAACTCCATAGAGTAAGAGACCGAGTCTAAAGAGAAACAAGTAAAACAGCGTAGTAATGAAGGAAAAAGAGTACCCCCCTAGTAGACCGTAACAGAGGCTGGCTCCAAGACTCAACCAACATGCAAGGAACAACGAGGAAACTTTGTTTCCTTGTCCACAGGCATATCTTATGGAGGAGGTCAGACAGTAGGTTACACTTGCTGTGCCTCCATGACTCTGTCCTATTGAGTCATACCTCTAGCCCCCAGGAAACCTCGCCCACAGATCAGCCAAAAAGGCAATCATCGATGATATGTGCAATGACCAAACCTTCAAACTGTTACGGTCTACTAGGGGGGTACTCTTTTTTTCGCCTTCATTACGCTTGGGCAGCTACACTGCTTTACTTGTTTCTCTTTAGACTCTATCTCTCACTCTACGGAGTTGTATTCGTACTGGAGTCATCCTCCAGATAGTTTCTCCTTTTATATCCATTTCTTACATACTCACACAGTGCCCCGCCTCCACTTTATATTTAGCTTCTTCCTTCTGTTCCACTTCCACACAGGATTCCTTCAGACTTCTGCCCATACAGCGTTCCTCTTTTAGATCACACTGCCACTTCCCACAGTTCCACATTATCTGGATGGACTATATGGAGCATGGTCATCCTTCGGACTCCCACCTCCTCTCTCCTTTTGTATCTCTTACCTTACTCGCATGGACCAGGGGCCTACCATATATATACTCTGTACTTTTATCGTGTATTTCCCTAAGCTAGTTCTATGCAATATCAGCATAGTTCTGGTGATACTTCCCGAGAGCTCCAGCGGCTAGCACCTGGATATCAGAGACCCATTGAGCCCACCTTGAGTCTCAGTTCGTCTTCTGAGATAGACTGTGGTAGACATCGCCTAGCAGGCTCCTCTACTCATTACCTCACCCTCCACTTGATTGAACCTCGTTCCGACCAAGGTAACTTTATGCTCCGCTCGTCACTAACTGCGCTGCGCATTACAAAAGAACTAGCTTCTCCCCTTGTCCCTACCTTTGTATAGAGGACACACCCCACCGCCAACATTTCCCGATTCGGTCTATTCAGAGATTCCTCTAGCCCAGAGCCAGGTCCTTCTGCTCGCTCCCTCCGTCAGCACCTCCTAGTGCTAACCCTTCCCCTCTCCCACACATCCACAAACTACCTCTTGGACACGCCTTCTTTGTCCCTCTTCCCGATCACTTTTCCTCCCCTGAGACAAAGGCGACTTACAGACAAAGGCAATGAGACTTAGCTGAGGTAAACAGGAGACAAGGAAGAGCAACCAACTATCTTGAGCTA
Organism: Boletus insuetus; assembly: GCA_038093095.1. Taxonomy (NCBI): domain Eukaryota; kingdom Fungi; phylum Basidiomycota; class Agaricomycetes; order Boletales; family Boletaceae; genus Boletus; species Boletus insuetus. The sequence continues at coordinate 21,325 of JBBPRQ010000438.1, read as the reverse complement.
GACTATCAACCAACACCGACTCCGTTGGCGACACCATTACCACCTCCCGTGGCACTCCCTCCCCTGCCGCTGTCCCTTTATTCAGATGAGGACCACCCTGCTAGTTATCATGACCTGGACACAGATTCCAACATTGACATTGACCCAGCGCCCGAAGACGACAACATGATTTCAGAAATTAAGGCTGGGCTCCCCGAGGACCTTACCAGGGAGGCCGAGGACTCTAACTGATGGCTTCTCTCCATGAAAGCCTACTTCCTCATCATTTACACGGATACGACTAAGTCCCTTACCTTTCTCAATAAAATAAGCAAGGGCCATGGAAAGACCTTCACGGAAGGATGGCTGATGAAGCTTTCGAACCCAAGAGTTGCAGATGCAGACAAAACCTTTGAACAAATTATAGAAGCGTTCAAGTCTACTTTTGCCCCGTACGATGTAGCAGCAAAGGCTAGGATTGACCTCTCTCAACTACGTCAGATCCCAGAAAGGCTCCCAGACGGAACTACTAGTGATGGCTTCCCCACTTACGCCTCGCGATTCCATCTCCTTGCGGAGAAAACTGGGATTGAGGACTCCGCCACCCTGGTGGAATGGTTCCTCTGTGGTCTTAGCCAACGCCTTGCTGCTATGGTGCTTTCTTGCAAGAAAGTACCCACCACCTATCAAGAATGGATCAATAAGGCGGGGAAGTTTTCTCAACAGCTTAGGAGGATAGACGATCTATGCAGGAAGATTCCATATATCCCTGCCTCCTCCTCTTGAGGCTCTACTTGGGACCCATATGCTATGGACGTAGATATCGTACATCTCACCCCAACACAGCAGTCCAAGTACATGAAGAGCAACAAATGTTTTGTGTGCCACCAGGTTGGTTGTAGGTCCACCAACCACTCTCAATCCGGAACCGACCGGACACAATTCTGTCAAATGCCCTGCTCATCGCAAAGCACAAGAGCCATATCCACCAATGACAGCTTTGACGACACGACTAGGCGGGAGGGTAATGAGGTCCAAGACTATATTGAGAGTCTACCAAGAAAGGACCAAGGTGCCACTATTAAGATCCTCAAGACAGTGTTCAAGGACTCAACGGATCCTGACACAGAAGAGGAAGGTTCCCAGGCCATGGCTGTGGTATGATCAGCCTTGTACCAAGAGTGCCAAAAAGTAGGGATCAAGGCAAACTGCGGAGCCCAGTTTGTAAGGTCAACAAACAGATTTTCCACTCTCGTGCCAGTGGACCCCCGAGAGGCTACCTGGGAGGAAAGCCCTGAGAATGACTCAGGCATGAACCCGAAGGATGTACCCCAGTCACAGACAGTGGGGGCAGAAGCAACCCAAGGTGGGATAACCAGGGACCACCAACACATTGGGGGTCATGACGTGGGGTTTGGACTGCAACCCTCTAGGCAAGAGTCGGCCCATATCAACACAGTCAAACTAGAATTAAAGAAGGTAGCACAATGGGCCATGCGCAATGAGAAAGGGACTTGGATAACGAAGGACCAAGCCAGAGGTGGAACCGACCGTCCAACCATTGATGGCAAAACACCCCTCTCGGTGCAGAAGCTCGCCAATACCAGAACTGACCATGCAGCTAGGCTTAAGGCTCGCAGCTTAGGCAACCCGAGTCACGACCTGGGTAATGTAGGACCAGACAAGGACGTGGATAATGTAGGACCACGCCAGGATTTTTGAAAGGTGGAGAAGGGTCGACGTCATCCTCCACCTCTATATGAAACACCACTCATTCCATATCACCAGTATTTGTATCAGGGGCAACTTCACAATCTATCACGATTCCAGTCACTCTTTACCCCCTTGATTGTACTGTGTTCAAAATCGTCGACACTAAAGCCCTGATTGACTCAGGCATCACTGGATGCTTTATTGACTATGCTTTGGTCGCAGCATGTGGGATCCCCACTTCAAAACTAAAGACTCCCCTGTGGGTGAGCAATGTAGATGGTATGCCTAACCATAATGGCCTTATATGAAAGAAGGCAACAATCTTGATGAAAGTCGGAGAAACCACCCATCTTCGAGAATTCCTTGTTATTGACTGTGGCAAGGACGATGTAATCCTAGGGCTCCCTTGGCTCTGCAACAACAACCTGGAGATCGACTGGAGTACAGAAAAGATGCGACTAGCCAAGGTGGAACTGACCGACCCGGAAGTCCAAAGTGGCGAAGGAGATCATGCCACCACTATAAACATATTCAACAGGAAATGCCAGGTAACAAAACTCTGACAATGGCGAGTGTGATGGTGGACATGCACGGTTGACTTGGTACTCACTGCCCAAAAGGAGGAGGTTATGCTAAAGGTTCCTGAGGTGGACCCGACCACCCAGGAGGAGGAGATTCCTGGGCTCTTAGATTGTGAGGAGGATGATGAAGAAGAAGAGCACCCCAGGTCCTCCATAAAGAAAACTACGATCTTGACTTCCCTGGCTCAGAAAGCAAGTCGCCATTCTTAAATTCAAGGGGGCCAATGCCAGTGGACCCCCAATTGCCGTTCTTAGATTCAAGTGGGCCAATGCCAGCAGACCCCCAGTTGCTGTTCATAGATCCAAGGGGGCCAATGCCAAGTGGGCCCCCAGTTGCCATTCATAGATCCAAGGGGGAGAGATAAGAGAGTGGGGCACTGATCACGTGTGTGGGTTGAGCACTCTGTTGAGCTGCCCTCACTAGCCTTCTAAAGCATAAGTGAGCCTTGGACATATGCAAGTTGCAAGGTGAGAACACAAATTTCATATATGTGCATATTTTACACTCAGACATTCGGAGTCTGGAAATTATTTGCCTTTGTGTGACACTTATATAAGCCAAAAAACCCTATTAGATGAAATGCCATGGCACACCGCCATTGATACTCAATTTGCAATTTAACAGCCAGTGGTACTATAGGACAATTTGATGCATATGTGATAATAGACTTTTGATTTATTCAGCTGCAAGCAAGATACATGACAGTCATGGTCACAATTATTATGAGAGAAGGGGCAGGTGGGCAAAATGAGCAGCAAGGACGGGCATCCTCACTGTCATCATGACAACGGCAGCATTGCTTGAACAAGTCTCTGCACCCATAAGGATTCAGGTTTGTCATCCTGTACTTAGTGTAGGTGAGTGATGCCCTGCATCTGTGCAGTCCCCTGATTTGACAAGTCATGGCTGGCAGTGCTGTCCAATCCAAGTGTGCTTGGTCAACTTTGATTGGCTCTACTATCTTCATGCTCGCATATTGTGCCTCAGAAGCTCTCCTCATGCTCTATAGTCCATGTACATCATGTATAATACATCCAATCCACCCAATATGGCCTCAATGTGGCCAAATGGTCTGGTAGCCCCCTTGGGGTGGCTGACTCTTCTGGTGTTCAGTTTGAGCCATCCTCGGCATCGTGGCAGGTACAAATACTCGGTGGATGACCTTGGATCTTCAGGAGGCAGGTCGGATGGCCTAGGTATGTCTGCTTTTGTGTGCTTGCGCTGCTCATGCTGATTCACTTGCCCTTCAGCTAGCAGCCTTGTTTCAACTCATTTCAAGTCACTGCATGCACCGCTCATTGTGTCATCCATACAGCACCTATTCCCATTGTATGCAGTGCCATCGCCACCAGTCTCATGGTTCAATTCAACATCAACACCTCTCAATGCCTCCAACTTGACATTATGTGGCCTCTGGGGCCTCGGCAGGTTTGTATCAACACGGCTCTCATTCCCATTGCTCCTGGTATGTGGTCCATCATATCCACCACCAACAGCCTTTTCATGGTCTCAACATCTCCCAAGTCGACCTGGTCGCTCATAGGCCCTCCTGGCTCTCTAACTTGACACAGTGCATTTATTTCGACAACACATCAGTAAATTAGGAAATGTCTAACCTCCGCTAATTGTTGGAAAGCTCAATAAGTCAGATTTTCCGACAAGATAGATTAGTCACAAGTTGAACATTTCCTTACAAGGCTTTTTGGCTTATGGATCTAACTGTACTATTGCAAGGACATAGTAGTAGATTGCTTGGTATGTACATATAGGGGTTAGGTGGTGGGTATGACATGAAATACATGTTTCATGAGAACAAATCAGACAATACTACATTCAGGGCATCCAGAGAGAAGGACAAGCACTAGAGATAATTCCGAAGTAAGAAACAAGCCAAAATAATAATTGGAGGAGTGCACCTTTAGCAGAAGGCAAAGAGATCTTCAAACTCACTGTCTTCATTGTCTGAGGCCACAGAATTGAGTGCTAGGGCAGGTTTCTTCAGATATTTCTGGGTTTCCTCAATGATGAGGATAAAGTTTTCCTCAGTCAAGTTCTGGATTGGTTCGAGGTATCGCCTCATTGATGGACCCCAGACAGTCTCATTAAATTCATACTGGCTTCCCTTGGGGATAACTATGGTCCAAACACCATTGGAATTGCCCAGGTCAGATTTGAACGTGATATTATCATTGGCAACCAATGTGAGCATGTGGGAAACCTGTTTGGAGATGGTATGGATATGATAGCACCAGACCATGAGTGAAATAAAATGTACCACTGCACAGGCCAGTGCAAGCGCTGTGCGAGGGCCCACTAGCTCCTTGTCTAAAGCTACAACCCTCACTCAGCCTTGAATGAAGTTGAAATGGTGGGCAAAAGTTTGTAACATGAATAAGCCCCTCCACAACCTCGACCATGCCTGGTGGATATCAGTTTAAGAACACAGGCTGGTGGCAGCACTTACCTTTTTGTTGGTTCCTCTACTCTCACTGAAAAGAAAGTGATTCTTCTGGAGCATTGCTTTGGCAAACTCGGTGTGCATAATGGAATTTGCAAAGTCAGCATTGTTTGTAAAAAAAGTTGTGATCACAGCAATGGCAGCTGCAGCAAACCCGCTGCACCAATTGTTAATTAGAGCCTGTCTAGCCTAATAGAATAGTTAGTATACAGAACTTGAAAATTTGTAATGCAACACTTATGATATGGTAAATAGGCCCATCATTGGTGACCATATGCTTGATTTTTCCTTTATAGACTGCATTCCATATCTGCTGCAGAACTGAAATAAATTTATCAGATGGAATGGCCCAAGGATTGTCATATCTGCCGGCAAAGTGTGCAAGCACAGAGATAAAGAGTTGTCACCAAGTATTGTTGGCTGTTGTGCCAAGAGGAAGGTCATTGTTGACAAACCTCTTGTTGACCCCACTACCTGAATGTTGAGACCCAGAGGTGCTGCGAGGTCCTCCCTTAGTTCTCTTGGATGATGGTGCACCCAATCAAGAATCTTTGTTGTCCTATGGTATGAATCAGTTCATGCCAATGTTGTATGGTATGGAATAATTTGATGGCTTGTCTGGTCGCTTTGTTGGGCCCATTTCTTGCAACCCTTCCCTTTTGTTCCCTTCACCTCAGTCTTCTTGATGTCACTGGCAATAGGAGGCGGTGTTATCCATTCACCCGGCTCGGAATCACTAACAACCTCAGCAACGCACTACTCAAATGTTTGAGCCTGAGAAGTGAAGAATCAATAGAAAGCCTACCATGGCATTGGTGCGTCGGGCAGCTTGAACTACATTGCTCAGGGGATTGGGCATTACTTTGTGTTCACATTCATCACTGCCTTGAATGTATAGGTCATGGGACTCCAAGGTGGGTTGGATCTCATTTGTTGGACTGGAGGCATGATTTGTCAGACTGGAGGCGTGATTTGTTGGACTAGAGGCACAATCTGTTGGACTGGAGGCACAATCTGTTGGGCTGGAGGCATGAGTGCCAGTGGAAACTGAAGTCTCTTGTGGATCTTAAGTCAATAAGCTGGTTGCAATGCTAGCGCTGAAGACAGTCCTTGCATATCAGGAGTTCAGATTTGAGGAAGATGAACATTGAGTAGGATGGGATGATTTAAATGCAGCGAGTCTGTCTGCCCAGTCACTGATCCCACCCGTGCCAGCAATGCTGTTTTTTTCCTGAATGCTAAGGTTGAAGCAGTCCCAATAAAAGAGCACTGTTTAAGTGAGCAGCTGACCCATGTACACATGGGGTATGATTGTGAAAGAAGTCGGACTTACTTCAGTGCTGGTTCCCTAGACTGTAAGTTCTCAGGCTGTCTGCTGGATTGACTACTGACATCAGTGACATCAGATTCATGCTGATAGTTGCTTCGCACAGCTTCGACTGCATTGCATGTGAAAGCTTTCTGTGTCCATGACTTTTTGAATGGAGCTTGAGTGAGCCTTTCATTATCACCCTCTTCTTGATGGGCATCCACAGACTCAGAATCATCCTCGGGTGAAGGCGATCCACTGATGCCCTCTCAGCCACCAGATCTGGCCTCTGGATTGCCCTATTATACAGATGGATTGACAGGTGGCCTCACTATGATGCACGGCCTAGGCTTTGGAGCATTGGCAAGTAAGTTATTTGCTTTCTGCTCTGTTTGTTCAATGATTTTGGCTACTCGTTTAACAGCTTGCTCTTGAGCTTCGAACTGCTCCTCAATTGTTCAACCTGCATGTCATCTGCATTCTTTTGCTCAGAGGTACACCATTTCTGTTTGGTATCAAGGACGACCTGTACTGGACGCTGACTGGAATTTTTTGAATGGGTGGTAGGACATGTCATCTTAATGAGGAGAGGGTAGAAAATGGCCTGGGTGGACCAGACAGATGTGGGATGGGGACAGAACAACAACCAACAATGGCCCTGGTTGTTTTTTTGGGGAGTACACATTAGCGTGCCTGGAACTCCAAGTCTTTAATTGCTGATGAAGTTTGACAGACAGACTTTGCTAAGCCATATTCTGTTATCCATTTACCACTTCTAGAATGCCCCAATCTATACCCTGTTCTCACTCATCCAGGCGTGCATTTACTGCACCTTGTATACCATGCCTTCACGCAAACTGTCACCGCTGGTTTAAAACACTCCCTGGGTTAAAACACCGCTGCTCATCAGGGCACAATTATTTGTTTGACCCATCTGGAAGCCCCTTGGAAGCCGGTGCTGAAAATCACCCTTTACCCACTAAACTGGCCCCTGGAACTGTCTGTGATTATTATGAAAAACCAACCAGTGAGTTTGTGGCATTGTAGCAATTTTTCTGGATTCTAAGGAATCTTCCAGGTCGAATCTGTGACGCCCATGGCCATGTCATTGATCCTGAGACTCCAGCCCCACCAGCCTCTGAGAAGAGTCCAGATGACTGGGCTCCATATAGTGACCAGCTGAGGTTTGAAACCACAGGGTTTATGTTCCAGAATGTCAAGATGTCATCTGGTAACATTGACCAGCTCTGTAATCTCTGGGTGCACTCACTACACACTGACTCAGATGAGGCACATTGTGCACCCCTGTTCATTGATCATAAAGACCTGTATGATGCAATTGATGCTACTCCACTTGGGGATGTTCCATGGGAGAGCTTCAAACTCATGTATGATGGTGAACATCCGGCAGTCATTCCTCCTTGGATGAACCAGAGCTATGAGTTCTGGTTCCGTCCAGCATATTCACTTGTAGCTGATATGCTATCCCACATGGGCTTCGAAGGAGAAATTGACTATGTTCCTTATTGGGACTTTTCCAAAGACAGCAAGGAGCAACGCTATGAAACCTTCTTGTTGGGTAATTGGGCATGGATGCAAGCAGTATGTCTTCAATAAGTTATGCCCAATATACTGTGATAGGAATATGTATGCACAACAGGACAAGATAGCAGATGACCCAACAATGCATAGTGGAATGTTTGTTCCAATTATTCTCGGCAGCAACAAAACAACAGTATTGGTAGCAACAGGCCAGAATGACTACTGGCTGGTATATCTATCCATTGGAAACATCCACAACAATGTCTAGCGCACTCATCACAAAGGGGTTGAACTCCTTGCTTGTCTTGCCATTCCGAAAGGTCCGTCTTTGGTCAAGCATGCCATGATACTACTGATATGCAAGCTTCACAGCAGCAAAGAAATATGTGGATGACCCTCTATTCCAGTGATTCAAAAAACAGCTTTTTCATGCTGCCATGTCGAAAATTCTGTCATTCCTCCAACCTGGCATGTTGACACCACAAGTTATGAAGTGTCCTGACCAGCATTTTCAACATGTCATTTTTGGCATTGGCCCTTACATTGCTGACTATCTGGAGCAAGTACTTATCTCTGGGATCGTTCAAAACTGGTGTGGCAGGTTTGTTACTGCTTTGTGTTATGTTTCAGTCTCTAAAGCTCATCTGCAGATGGTTTGCTTTCCCAAACAACCTTGATGGCAGCGGCACACCATGGACTTTGGAGGTTACACAAGCCCAGATTGATGAATTTTCAGTCAGCATTCTTTGGGATGAATGGGGCATTGATAGCAATATTATCGTAAGCATCGTCAACTATCAAACTCAATTATTGCTACCATCACACCCATGCAATCATTCACAGATGACTTCCCTCATGCCGACATCCACCAGCTCCTTACACCAGACATTCTCCACCAGCTTGTTAAAGGCATGTTCAAGGACCACTTGGTTGAGTAGGTTGGAAAGTACCTTCAATTGGAACACGGAAAGGCTGGCACTAAGGAACAGTTAGCAGACATTGACCGACGGTAAGTGTTTTTGATGCAGGACTAGTACATATTTGACAGGCGCTGTCAGCATTGCCGCAGTGCGACCATTTCCAGGGCTGTGAAGGTTTTCCAATGGTCGGGGATTCACCCAATGGACTGGGGATGATTCAAAAGCATTGATGAAGGTATGCTGCACTTATCATTCAAGTCTCCTTGCTACCATCTCAGTTCATTCAGGTCTACCTTCCAGCTCTCGAGGGCCATGTCCCTGATAATGTCATGCACACTTTTCGTGCTTTTTTTGAGTTTTGCTACATTGTCTGGCAGAATGTCATTGCTGATGGTATTTTGGTGGAGCTCTAGGATGCACTCAATTGCTTTCATCAGCACTGTGAGGTTTTCAGAGACATTGATGTCCGTCCCGATGGTTTTGCCCTTCCATGTCAACACTCTCACACATTATGAATCACTGATCCGACTTTTTGGTGTGCCAAATGGTTTATGTACATCAATGACCGAGTCAAGACACATCACGGCAGTCAAGAAACCTTGGCGGCACTCAAACAAACACAATGTGCTTGGTCAAATCCTTCGAACCAACCAGCACCTATCTCAACTGGCAGCAGCTCATGCTGACTTTGAAGCACAGGGTATGTTGCCCATATCACACCCTAGCCGGTCAACACCACAGGGTCAGTTCATGATACTCTAGCATTTCCATTTCCATTCTAACACCACCATAGCTTTCCCAAACCCTCAACTGGGTCTTGCTCGACATGAGGGCAGTAATGATGGCAATCCTGTGCCTCCTGAAGATAGGGAGGATCAACCCATAGATGAAGATCCCTTGGCAGGGGCGGTGGATGAACAGCCTAGGCTTGCACATTCAGATGTAAAACTAGCTCACAAGCCTGGTGAGTACATTGCTGACCATTTCATCAGTTGAAGTCCACTAACCAGATTTTGCAAGCTTATCACTGTGCAAAAAATGCACTAGCACTCACAGTTGAGCTTGGGACCCCTTTCCTTCCAAAACTCATCGTGCAATTCATATCCAAACAACTCTATCCCAATTCAATGAATCCCCGCCATCATCTTCTTCCTTACACTGGTTGCATCAAATTCTTTAACTCAGCCACTGTGACCTTTGTATCCCTGAGCGACCCAAGTGGGATAGGCAGTATGTGGCATGAAACTATTCGTGCACTACCATCATGGCACTAGGGCCCTGCACAGTACAACTGTGTCTATGTGAGCAAAGATGATATAAAGAATGGAATGCTTGGCATGGACATCGCTCATGTTTATTGTTTTTTTTCTTTCACTCACATCAACAGCCAGATTTTTCTGTGTGCTTTAGTTCACTGGTTTGGTCATGTCATAGATGAACCTGATGAACTAACAGGGATGTGGATGGTTTCACCATCATTTCTCAAGAATGATATACACAATTTGGGGGTCATTCATGTCGATAGCATTATTCGTGCAGTGCATCTACTTCCTGTCTTTGGGGATCAGCCAGTACCACCATATGTTACATTTCATAACCCCCTTAACATATACCAAGGATTCTATATCAACTGCTTTGCTGACCACCATGCATTTGAGCTGGCAACTTGAATATAATTTCTTTTGGTATTAGTACGGCTTGGTGTGATTACTTTGACATTAGTTCAGAAGCCAATTAAGACAGTTAAGATGAGCTCAAAGTCAACTAAGTTGTCTTGTGTGTCTAAAACATCATGGCATGCTCACCATTATGCTGTGGGTTGTCAAAAGCTTGCTTAGTTCAAATAAGATCTAAATTAGATGTGATTAGACATCTCCGAATTTACTGATGGCCATGTGCATTCCTGTCACTCATGGAATGTGGTCCATTGTATTGGCCGCTGTTAAATAACCTGCTTATCACCCCGCCTGCCAATGTGATGTATCTAATGTATCAATTTCTACTTGTATTCCCTTGAAGCCATTGAGTATGTTCAAGAAGAAGTTCTGATGCATATTTGTGCCAGCTATCAGGGTTGATCTCCACTGCCGGCATGTAGGGAATCGCCGCCCCACCAGATTCCTGTAGTGCAAGAAGGTGCTGCTCTGTGCCCACAGATGGGAAAGAACTGAAAATAGCTTGGTTGGTGGCCTTTCTCTCAGCCCACATCTGCCAATCTGCCACCACATTTCAGTTAGTGCTTCAATCGAGCCTTAATATTAAGTGTACACACCAAACAATGCAACATTTGTGCTCCAATCAGCTAGCATTGTAAGATTAATATCCTTTGGGGGGGTGGGGGTATTTCTGTTGTACATCATAAGGAGGAAAGTGGTGAGATGGCATGAATGAAATGGTTTGGCCTGCAGAAGGGGTTGCACCCACATTGGAGGCTTAGTATCGGCTGGATACCAATTGTTCAGGACCTCATCGAAAAACACAGATCACAGGCATGCTGAGAAATTTCCAATGCGTGCAACATTGCAACGAAGAACTGGTGGTAATCTCTGGTCAATGGAAGCACACCAAAGACAGTATATGAGGTGATTAAAAAATCAGAGGGTGAATTTATTATGGGGGGAACCCAAAGATAATGGGTCTCTCCGTTTATTAGAATGGAAAACACGTCCAATGTGTTGTCATATGGTCCACAGTGCAAAAAAGTGGGGATCCAATGTGGATCATAGATGGTGCTTTCCCAGAGATTATAGCAATCGAAAAGCATTGGGGATGGGATAGGTGGGAATAAGAGCAGGAGTAATGTTGCTGCAAAGTCAGTTGCCAAGCCAATGATGGACATCCATCATGTGTAGCTTCCGAACGTGCTATTCCAAGGCGCCATACACCAAATAATATTGGAAATGTAAAGCAATATAATGCCATGGCACTGCAATACAAAGCAGTCTGATATGACCTGAGTGTTAAAGCTTTGCTGCACTCGACCAAGGCCTTATTATCGAGTTACAAATCTCGTGCCAGGATTGGCCAATCCAAAACATTTTATTTGGGCAGTATTCTGCATAATAGTCTGATAATAACCCTGCACAGATAGGGCAAGCCAGAACAAAACGGAATAAAGATCATCAACATCACCATGGCGATTGATCAAGGAGTGCCAGGACACACTGTGCAGAGATCACACCTGTGAAAAAGGCTGTTGAACATTGAGTGCAAGGCGCAAGAGTTCGGAATGGAGATGGTGGCGATGGATGGATGAGAGGATGATGGTGCTACAAATTGCCACCTGTCTGACACCGCAAGCAACGTGGCACGGAACGCTGACACATAGCTCATCAGCATGCATCCTGATGCAGTACAGCACTTCAGATGATGAGAGAACAACATGTACAGCCCATGATGCAAAATAGCAGTGGAGATGGTTGAGATTGAATGATGTGAGAAAATGACAGATACCACACACTGTAGTGCATATGACCTGTCGTGATGCACCAGTTTGATTGCGGCACCATCTTCTGGGTGTGTGACGTTGTTCCCTGGTAACCCCAAATAAACTGGAATCTCAAAGTGTGAGGAAAGTTTACCATCCCCACTAACCATGTTGAAACTGATAGCCCTATGCACTCCAACCACTGACCTGAGCCTTTGGAAGAGACCTAGACAACCTGGTTGGCATGGATCGCCGCAGTTTGCTGGGAGGCTGTTGCGCTACACAGCGCTTTTTTGAGCGAGGTTGCGGAGGGTCATTGTACTCTGAGGACTGTCCACAGCGTTAAGGAATTGAGATCCTACAATGTGGTCCTGGGGCATACCTCATCTGCTGGCAGCTCTGGATCATTTGTTCCCTGTCCTTGGCTTTGCAGGTCCTGACTCATGTCGTGCTAGGTGTGGCGCTGAGGTTGCAGATCTTATAACAGTGGTTCTGAAGCATACCTTTGTTTTGTTTCTGGACCTGGTCTTGTAACCAGTGGTGTCCGACGTTGTAGAGGTGATCTGTGGAATCTAAGTTGTTGAAATTCATTAGTGGAAGGAAGGGTCAGAGTCACTGTAAGAAGAATGAATACTAAATTGTGAAGGATCTCTGCATCTGAGTGTGAAATACAATAAGCATTGTTGTTCGCTTCCCACACGAATAGATCTGGGCCTAGAGACAACATGAGCATCCCTCCTGAACAATACCAATCTACAAGATCTTATCTGAAGAACTTCTATAGGTGAATATGATGAAAACCTCCCAGATGGGCACATACCTGTGCTCATTAATGAGATGGTGGGCAAGGGTGTAAGTTTGCGAGTTTGTTCTGACATTGTGCTAGCTTCTCCTCTGGCACATGATCAGTGAAAATCCACAGAGCAAGATATGCCAGTGTTCATCAACATGGGCCAATTTCAGAGCATCATAGAGAATGATAGCACATTGGATGATCTATCAAACGAATTTATTGCTGTGTGTGGTGGAATCAACTTACCAAAAGGTCCATGGTGCATACATCTTGACTACTTCTGTTGGACGACATGGTAATTGGATAGGGATGGGCAAATGCAGAGTATGTGAATCGCCTCCAGCGCCTGGAGACTCAGACGATAATGTGGCCACCAGCGAAGGAAGTGCTAGGGCTGTGTGAGCTCAGACTCATTTCGGTGTTGGACAAGATAGCTTGTAGTGAAAAGAACCTCTCATCCTTGGACATCACTACAGGTTCCCTCTGGTGCAGATGTGGGCATTGTAATCAAGCAAGAAGGACGTTCCATTGGAGCGAACATCTTCGAAATAGACTGCTTGGAGCAGGCTGCAAGTTTGCTGAGATAGGGGCTTGTCTCTCTGCTGGGTTACTGTTGGTACTGCCAAGAATTTGTGCAAGAATGGAGGGATGTAGAGCAATGGCAGTGCTTCATTATTGGCAGCAGAGTGAGCCACATCATCTTAGATGGTCCCTTTGGCAGACATGTTTGTGATAAGGGAAGGTCATTGGCCGACATGTCGCAGTGAGCACACCACCTACATTCCTTCTTACAATCTGTAACGACCCTTGTTCCAACTATACTTTACGGAGGAATCTTGTGACGTTGTGAGTTCAACCAATGGTAGGATGTGTGAATCCTAGAGACAACAGAGGATTATATCAATAAAGGGGAATCTTCAAGTGAATAAGACTAAGGTCTGTACTACTATAAGTACGACTATATATACTAAGAGAGACCGTGCACAGACCAAGCTATGCTAAAGGCTATACTGTCCATAAGTAGTTAATAGTATGTCCACTGGGTACCATGAGGCGATAAGATAGATAAGAGGTACTTATGCTATAGGCTCTAGATAAGAGCGGTTATTGCTATTGGCTGATAAGGGAAAGTGAGTCAAGAGGAAAAGCATGAGGCGACGATAAGAATGCAATGTGGTCGCCATGAGGTGCATAGCCAAGATAAGAGATAAGATCATGTGACTGGGGTCATGTGATGGCATGTGACTAGATCATGTGACTAAGGTCACGTGATTGGTGCTTGACAATATGTTTGGTATTTCTGTAATAGATTAGCAATGATTAGGAAAGTGAAGTGTAGTGAAATTCAAGTAGTGTCGGCATTCGGGACTGCTATTGAGGGTGCTATAAGGGCGAGCGTTATACAATCTAACATTATTACAGACTCCAAAACAGTAATGAAATCATGTTCCCTGAGGGTTGTTCCCGGGATGAAATCAGGGCTGCTGATCGTGAGCTCCACAATTTTGTACAGATAACTTTATGTAGCCTCATCTGGTTCGAAGAGGAAAATTTGGGTTTCTCAAGCTCCCTTAGGATATTGGCATGGGTTGATTTGTCCATTATCTGAGACATGCGGACATAAACCTATAATTACTTCATTACTGGGATTGAAAGGGTAGGGCCTAGGATTAGGTTGTACGCGGATGTCAATCACAATCTCATGAAGGTGGTTGCCAATGGATTTGTAGAAGAATTCACGAAGTATTTACTGGATTTGATTGGGTAGCATGGCCTAGGATTAGGTTGTACGTGGATGTCGATCACAATCTCACAAAGGTGGTTGCCAATGGATTTGCAGAAGTATTTACTGGATTCAATTGGGTAGCATTAATGCCTAGAATGGCACCAATCACCACTGTCCCCCATCTGCTACATTACGATTACTTTCACATCCACAAATACAAGAATAGGCAACAGTCGATACATTGCTGTCTCCACATTCACTCTCGCAGTCATGATTAAGCATATGCAATATAGGCAGAGGTTCTAACACCTTTCCAATTACAACCACAACCAGATTCGCACAAGCACATGCATACAGGAAAGCTCTCTTGTGGCTGAAAACAGAGCTGTCCCCTCACCCATGTCCAGGCTTCCATGGGAAGCCATACACACCATATTGCTGAGCATCAACCCCTGTGCTCTCATCAAAGTCTCATTCCAGGGGGTGGTGTGGAGGCCTAAGTCTGTTGTTCATCCTGTGCTCGTACTGCTCATATTGACTTGTGTGTTCTCAAAACATCCCACAGAAGTGGGTTACACCACAATATTGGGCCATGGGTTTTGTGGGTGTGGTGTGCAGTTTGGCCAACAGCCATATCATCCCAACATAGCCTACTCTCCATCTCCATCACCACAGAATCCATGCCCATATTGGTGCCCCCATAATTTCCATCAGCACCTCTACATGAAAAGTAGTAAAAGCTCATTCAAAGCAATGATATTCAGTATGCAACTATATATATAACTACATGTGCATGCCCCAGTTGTGATGCAAGTGAATGACTGTAGTGAATACATTTGGGCCCTGATTACTCTGGGGCAGGAAAGGTGGATCACTATACCCATCTGCATAGGAAAGAGTGTTTTGTGATCTGCTGGTGGAGTATAGGGAGGTTGATATTCCCTGTTCTATTTCGTTGATGAAATATCCCAAGTTTCCCACTTCGTCATACATAACCCCAACGTCAACACATGCAGACAGTCTTAACGAGCTTTCAGCTTTGAGTTCGTCCTCCTTGAATTCTATTAGCTTGCACAAAGTATGAACTGCAAATTCCTCCAGCTCCTCGTTTGCAAATTCAGCAGTTGCTGCAGTGCCTATTTGGGGGTCCATGATGTCATCCTGCGAATATGGAGTTCTCATACATTCGCTGAGTATATGCAGCTGAGAAATTTTCTTGAAAGATTTCAGGTCGCTCACCTCATTGCAATAGAGACAACCCTTGATCATCCTGGGAATAGTAGAGTGATAACAGACCATCACTTCCACCAGGCATTGTGTTGAAAATCTGAAGCATCTTTCTACTGACCATGATGACGCACCATTCACCGATGGATCTTAATGTTTCTATCCGGGTTTGTGTGAACCAAACTCAGCCTCGTCAACCTCCAATTGTACTGTAGCACTCTTTGCGTCCAATATGACTTGGCGGCAACAGTCACTTCCCTCATGCTTGATAACGGTGCCTTCATCAGCCGCATCTCCTGGGAGTCATATTCAACTAATGGGCCTTGGAGAGTGGATGACAACCTTTGTGATTGTATCCAAGTGACTTATCACATGGAGCTTATGCAATGCTCGTCGACACTCCTCAGGAGGCCGCCATACAGGAAGCACCTCGCTCAACCAACAGAGGGACTCAACATAATTCTTGGCTTGTTCCCACGTTTCCAGCCCCGGTACATACCTGCCAGATAGCATATGTTACTTGTAGTGCCAGATTGTCGTCCCTGCCATCTCTGCTTGACGTACCTTGGGTCAACCACCAAGTCAACCCCGCCCCATACAGTGGAGTACTTAATGAAATGGCAATGGTGGTCTTCATGAGCCTGTAATTTCTTCCAGAATGTGTGGAACGACATAAATTCCACAATGCATTTGTGTTGATGGAGCCAGGACCACTTCAATATCTGGTGGATCAGTGACAACACAATGAGCTTAACACACATTCGCTGAAGTATTCCGTCAATCCATCTGACCTTTTCATGTATCAGAAGTGCTATGAATCCCCTTTACTTGAGCGTCAATGTATTTGGATTACCAGGGTATATCAATTTCATCAAGGAGCATGATGTCAGTAGTTCACGAGCATGCTGGGCTGGAACATTATGGGTTACCCAGTCCACAGCATTTTCAGCTTCTAATTTGGATTTAATCCAGATAGGATCAGGGACAACGAGAATGAGTAACCTCCTGTCAGGCATGTGGTGGGAGCCAAGGTTTGATGTTGTACCAATGAGCATTACGATCCGGAATCAGAGTCGGTAGTAGTATGTAGTCCTTTGAGATTTCTCAATATACCTGCGTATTTGGTCTTCTCGGATGCCAAACTCTGCACCCCCTTCGAATACAAGCTGAGTGTGATGACTCAGATGAGCTTCTCTTTTTTTTTTTTTTTTTTTTTTGGACAGGTGTATCACTATGTAGCAACTGACACAGCCAGTTCTTATTAATATTTCTGTGTATAGAATATTGTTGAGGGCAAGAAAGGTAAGGTATTGATGCTCATATCCCTGCCACAGGACTTGTGGCTATAGCACATGAAATCATTGATCCATGTATTTGAAGGCTACAGATACGCTGTGAGCTAAGTCTTCACAGGAAAATGGCAACATGGTAAAACATAAACACATCTGACTATCCAAGTTTCAGCAAGGTATCTGGAGGCAAAGCTGACCCTACTGTGCAATCACGTAGCTGTATTGTGCAGTTGTACTATGTTTCTTGGTGCATGTTGTCACAAACTGTTGATCTATCTATGAGACGATGGAATGTACCAAGCATACGATACTGACAGGGTGTTGGCTGATGGGGTACTTGGGGGACTTCATAAAGCCAGGCAACCAATTGCCTTAGATGCCATGCCGAATATCAGAATTCAAATTCACTTGTGTAAAGAGAGGATGGTTGTCCGGACTTCCATATGTTGATGATTTAGGTGTGTTTCTTGGAGGCAGAGGATACTTATTTGTTTCTGATGCATCAGTCTATGGACATCAGTCCATTTGGACATTTGGTTACATGAGGTTGCATTGGAGTGTGATCGTCCACTGATATTTAGGGTGGCAACAGGTATGTTTGCTCACGATTGTTTTTGGGTACATTTATGGAGGCATGTGATGGTGCCATCATGGGTGTGGGGAATATTTGGTGGGTTTTGTGTGGTTTATGTGTTATGGCCTTGTGGAGCAGCTCCACCTACAATCGCTTGTTGGGGGTCCCAGGGGAGGGCCCCGGTGGCACTGTAGTCCTCCCCTCGCTCCAACAAGAGGCTCAAACCAGGACCAGAAAAAAAAACTGGGGTTATTTGGGTGCCAATTGGCATCAGAGGATGAAGAGTTGGTGGTTGGTTCTACTCATTCCCACCGCCCAGCCGCTAAGTGGGTGGGAAGGACATGTCCCGGTTTCTTGCGGGGGATTTATGTCAGGTTTCAGGAGGAGGAGGCCACGGACCCAGATCTACTCTGTATGGTTGACTTCATCAGAAGACACGGAAGCCCCCCCCTGGCCTAAATAGGCCACCGTTGTTTTGTAGGACCTGTGGCACTTTCCTGTCCTGCATGCAGTCAGTATATTTGTGTGCATGGTGTGTTTTTTACAGCACAAATGTCCCACTGTGTTTGTGCTGTCTGATTGGTTATGGGCACTGGACCCAGACCCTCTGTATGATTTGGTTAGCAGCCACTGACTGTTTCATGGTGGACTTGGGGTTGGGTAGTTTTTCCATCACTGTTGCGGCTCGTTGGAGTTTGGTAGGGCTTTCAGACATCAAGGCTTCAGGCATTGATTAGTTGGTGGGCACTGGTCAGTTCATGGTGGATTTAGGGTCAGTGGTGTCAGTCTTCACAATGGGTCATCGTCAAAGTGTATTTCATTGGATTTAACTATGGTCAATGTACAAAGGAGTGTAGGGGTTATGTTGTTGTCAGTTTGCATTTTGGATGTGTGGATTAGGGCTTATCGTAGGTGAAGTTTGGGGTGTTTCTTGGGTTGTAGGTGGCTTGCGCATCTTATGGTGGGTTGTATGTATTGTTCTGGGTTATCATTGTAATCTTTGTGAACAGTTGTAATTTATAATACTTCATCCGGCGTCAAAATGTGAATTTCTGAGCGCCAGATCCATGATCAGTTTTGCAGAAAGAAGAATAAAATAAAAAATACAGTTACCTTGTTCGCAATATGTTCTTGTTTCACCACTATCACATGTCCATTGCGTCGTCTGGCTGAGGCTTGAGAGTTCAGCACTAAAAGTGTACACAGAAGCATCCAAAAGGACTCCCATCTTGTCAGAGAGCCGAGAGAACTCATTCTTGAGCTGACAAACATAATTTATCCAGCTCGAGGGTTCCAGCTCAATAAGGGGTGGCAGGGTGATTCCAGCGCTCCTACTTTCCTTGAGTGCATCCTGATATGCGTTGGTGTCTGCATTTGGTAGGACACCAAAGAGAATTTTGTTCACTTTGCATTGTGCTGACCATATATTCCAGTCTGTCAAAATCATGACCATTGAGTTGTTTGATGAGTAGAACTAGCCATGTACCAAAGGTCGTGTGATCTAAGTTCCAGCACTGGTTCCAAACCACCATGTTATCTGCTGGGAGAACAGGGCTGTCTCTGTTGAACATCAAGATCAGAAATACTGCAAGGTAATTTGACTGGAGTTGATGATGTTGCTGTTTAGGTCGCCCCATCGCTGGAAGTTGGGTCCCAGAAGGATACCAGTATATTAGGACCTCTTCAAAAAATCTGGACTTTAGCTCGTCCATGTATTTTGCCATGTGTGCAAGAAGCTGCTAAATGGTAATTGACAAATCTTGGTGCTTTGAAGTGTACCAAATGCAATAAATAACATGATTCATAAATCTAAGTGCCCCCTTGCAAGGGCAAGGGATCCAAAGAAAATGTTCATTGCCATTTCTCATAAAAGGGAAGGCTTTCATATCATCACTGTAGGACCTGCAGTGGAGGAACTGGGGATGCCAGTTAGGCTCCACAATGATGTTGTTCCATATATCACAGGCTGCAGTGAGCATCTTGATAGCAAGTGGATAGAGTGTCGAAAAAAGAAAGAACGTGCTGTGACTGGTGTTGTGACGCCTGCTGTGAGCTCATGCCTCAACACAGCCACTACATTGCCCAGCTGCCCACAACCATGTTGTGCTCGACGGGCCCACACTCCTCCATTCAAAACTCTATGAGGTAGGATCCCCCTTCCCCCAGCTTCCTGGTTGCCAAGGCCAATCACCCTCTTGTTGACCCAGCCCAAGACAACAAAGGCTCCCGGACAATGTGTAAGAAGACTAACCTGTCCTTCTGGGCCACAAAGGAGATGGCCCTTCAAGTTTCAAGGGATTCTCAATGACAGGGTGCTTTGTGTCGATCTGGATAGTGCAGGGACTGGGTGCAAATCTTGTTTCGATTGGAGGGGTTACTTCAGTGGACATCATGTTAGCCAGCTTGCCTATAGAGATTTCAGATCTAGGTATGCTAGGTTCGTTAATTTCAAGAAGTCCCTCATATGTTTATTCTATCTAGGGTCACATCAAGAGCAATTAGAAAAATCCTTGCCATTGTGACTCTGCCCTGCCTATGCACTTCTGAGCCACTGGTGTATCCTCATCCCTCCACTTCCTGCATCGAGCTCATCCCCCCACTTCCACTCAAGAATCTTGATGCATGCACAAAACCACCTGTGTGTCCAGTATTGACCCAATGAAAGGAGAAGGCACTCATGCTGGTTGAAGCACATACTGATTGATAAAGTGAAATACGAAGAAGGGATGCTGGACTCCTTGCTTTTCCATCAGCTGAGCTGATATTGACAGGTTGGAAACACTGTCCTCTTTCACTCAGGCAAGGTATTCTGCCAAATCCAAATAATCTGTCACCTACAGACACTCTTGCCACACACTTTTGGTAGAGTATTATCATCACATGTTTTTGCCATATCTAATCAAATTTTGGCCAGATAAACCTGAACGAATTACATGAGACAGTCTATGTCCAATGGTTTGAACACAGCTTGAACACAATCCTCCAAGAGTTGGGTTACTCTCAGGAACCGTTTCTGGTCGACCACTGTGATGCACAAGCACTCAAACATATTATTGGAAAAGTCAATGCATATTACATTAAGCTGGACCAGTCTATTGGAGATCTAAAGCCACGTGATTTCTTTTACAGGTATGAGCTATGTATATAACTGCAGTTCTCTGGCTCTGACAATAGGATCCAGGTGCCTCTGGGATGACTATGAGGGGACCTTCACAAATATTGACGTGGATGCATTGTCCATGTCTGCACGAGAGCCGTCATCAGACAACTGCCCTTCTGCAAGACAGCTAAAAAGTTTGGGGAAGATATAGGATCAATGAAAATACATCCTGGCATATGATGGTATGGCATCGATTATCATTTGGATGGTTGCATCTTCATCAAAGCAGATGAGGAACCATACCATATTGGACAGATTGTAATGACCCTTGGTCTTCAATGTAACGATCCTTGTTCCAGCTATACCTTACGAAGGAACTTTGGTATCGAGCTCGTAGGATATGTGATCCTAGACAACAGAGGTTATGACAATAGTAGGATTGTGCCCTAGGAGGGACTTCAAGTAAAGGGGAAAACAACAAGGTAAGAACTAGGGGAAAGAACCAGGTGAATAAGACTAAGGTCTGTACTACTATAAGTACGACTATATATACTATGAGAGACCATGCACAGACCAAGCTATGCTAGAGGCTATACTGACCATAAGTAGTTAATAGTGTGGTCACTGGGTACCATGAGGCGATAAGAGAGATAAGAGGGACTTATGCTATAGGCTCTAGATAA
>JBBPRQ010000437.1:0-27261 GCA_038093095.1 Boletus insuetus | reverse complement strand
TGGTGCGACCCAATTCCTTAATGTACTCATTTCTTCTCGCCGTGAACAGCTTCGGTTCGAATGGACCATCCAAAAACGAGTCAAAATGTCGCCTATCCTTCTAGCCTGACAGGTGGTGTGCATACTAGCCAAAAGCACTCCACCGTGACTGGAATTTTTTTTTAAACGCGGGGTTTGTCCGTGTGTCCACTGCTGCGAGTTCATTTCAATTGAATACGCTACCCATTGGCGCAACCGTACGTGATAATTATGAAATCATATCTTTCATTGTTAATACATTCATGGTCCCCAGCATAAGACGATTGTGCATGCCTAGTTTTGTCAATACGGCGGTGGCGGGTTTGTACCTGTCACCACGACCATCACTCGATAGTCACTCTTACGTTCTCTGATTGATACCAGAATGGGTTGATGCAAAGCCACGACTCGGACTTGAACAACAAATGATCTGACGTTGATACAGCCTGAGTTGGTATGTGGGACCCGGAATGTATGGAAAGGGTGGTGCGATTTGAACATTGACGGTTACCAGCCCGATTAACATGCCTTCTCACTCGAACGCAAGTCCTGTCGATCGATGGCGCCACCCTGACATTTCTCGGCTGTATTTCGTCCTCCAAATACACATCCATTTTATCCTCTGAGTACCTCGTGTGCGTTCCAATCTAGACTTAGCCATTTCCAACTGGTGGTCCCCTCCCCCTGCAGAACTGGTACCAGGGTAAGCAACCCAGCGACATGCTGACGCCGCCAGAATATTGTGCCAGAATGTCCACTGGACGAGAATATCGCTGACATGTTTCCCGATCCCCAATGGTATTGTGTATTGATTCGAAACATCTGACAGATTGCATGTCGTGAATGTCATAGAGGCAGCTCAGGATCTTGCCATAAATATACGCCCCATGAGTTGGGATTCGAACAGCGGTAGGGATGATGTCTGGGCCACGCCCTGCACAATCCGAATGCGCTTGCACTTTATCAGGCCAAAATAGTCATACGTTTCAATTACCGCACATGCACAACATCTGTGGCTCACTATGCACCATATTACCGGCAGATTCACCATTCCACCACTTGTAATACTTCAAAATATCCCCCGCTCTGACATCAACGTCACAGCTTTCCAATGGATCTCATTCAAGGTTGATCAAGAGAAAGCTCATCGAATTAGTAGATAGCGCATATTGGATCCAGTCCAAAGGTTCGAACCATGATAGTCTAGTTCGAACTACTCCCCTCACAGTTCTCTCCGCCTAATTTGACGCGTGTGTTGTTTCAGCGGAGCTTGATGTGACAGTCATTGGCACGCCCTGCATCTGAACAGGCAACCCCGCTGCAGATGCTTCGCCACATAGTTGTCCGTGGTGAATGACCATGGTGACTAGCGGTAATACACCCAACAAAATGCCAATGGTCGCAAGGGCGGGCGATCTCGTGTCAGAAACGAGCGCGACACCAGCCATGCAGGATGTACATAGGAGGGGTATGACATGAAGAAACCTTGACAACGTAGGATAGTTCTAATAGACAATCAGATCACGAAGGATATCGGGAGGAAGGTACACACGCGGAGGAAACAGGCGTTGATAGCGAGACGAAGGCTGATGGTATACATGAGGAGCGTGAGCACCACAGGTTGTAATGTCTTCGATCCCGAGATGGAAAGGACGCTGGGTCGGCAGGACTTGTCAGTGACATGTTGATACATGACTCGGGGGTAGTGATGGAGAAGAGACTCACGCAAGGAGTAGCATGAGCTGCTCGAATAATGGCACGTCTTTCAGCAGGAGTTTGGTTCGACAAATGCGGATACATACCGAGTTCAATGAGAATTTGCGCGAGTCTTCTAGTTCTGTTGCAAGGTCGGGAAGGCAAGAGTATTGTTGTCCTGAGCTGGAGTCCCAGTGAGAGCAATGAAACCTGCGAAGGAAACAGATGATGCAGAACGACATGACGGGATATGTGTGAATGGATCCATACCACCCGCCTTATATGCGTGACCCCGAGAGGACTTGACTTAGGGTTGAGCAACTGAGGCTCCATGCAATCAACTTGGGACATATTCCGTAGAACCGGAAACACAGCATAGTTCGTTCTGCGCTGGTTCGACTGGGGGTGGTTCTCCTAATCTACGTTTGACGTGATACGATGAAGCATGCTGCTGTGCATGCCAAGCCTGATATTGAACCAGTTTCCAATCTGTCGCAGTGTACGAAAGCATATACCATCTGCTCTATGCATGACCCTGGGGGACTCGGATAGCGATTGACTGGCGCCAGTGTTAACACGCACTAGTTCGTTTCATATGTATACTAGTGAGCCAGTTCGTATGCAAAGAAGGTTTTACCTATCACCAATACTGACAAGTTAGCGCCTTCGAGTGAGCTTCCATTGTACATACCTTTCACGCTCCGACGTCGGAGCACGCACGATGTTAACCTGCCAAATATTGAACCAGGTTACTCCCACCGGATATAAATGCAGAGGAGATGCAGGAATTGAATGCTAAGATAGAGTTGACATGGACTGCATCGTAAGGATGACCTGACCTGCAAACTAAACCTACACGAAGGAGACGTCGATCAAGGAAATGTGTTTGTCAGGGGACAGGCTGCAGGAGCAACTTCATCAGAATACAAAGAATACAGCACACACCAATAGGGACACGTCATGTCCCTGGAAGAAGAGACTGGAGCGTGATCATGTGGGTGTTGTACAGGCGGCCACCTTCTCACGAAGATGTGACAAGATTAGTATCAAATACACATTACATGCCTCATTGTCGTGCCAGTTCGCGCACCACCTCGTCCACACAGCAATGGTGCTGAAACCTGTCTCGTCACGATCACGGTCCCCATCATGATGCCCGCAGTCCCGTGCACCAGAAATTAAGCTCAAAGTTAGATAACAAAGATAGGCCGCGCGCAACGCCATGCTGCGGCCGAGCATGAAATTGCAGTATCGGACCTGGTTGATATCGAGGTGGATAATATTGGAACCCACAAGTTACAACCTGCTTAGTCTCGGGCCCGACGGACGTTTTTTGGTGGTCGCAAAAAAACGTCTGCTCTGAGTGAGCCGGATCACTATCCAATTTGGCATGCTGAGCTCACCAACACGAACATTCTATCAGGATTCCGAGTCAATATTCAGCATCGCCCCTCGTGAGCGCAACGGGTGATATTCAAGGTCCGCAGAGCAAAGCCGTGCATCACATTGTCAGAGAGAAAGAGGCGAGGAAGCGGATCACCAACTGAGAGGGATGTCAGTTCCTGCCAGGTACGCGCGAAACCATATTGCCATAATGAGCGGGAACTACTTGTCATTGTTCCGCCACAACCACAGGAGGCATCTCCCAAACCACCATTGATGTTCAGCTCGCACCGTACCAACCAGATCCGTGCTCATTTTGGGTCAGCTTAGACGTAAACCAGAATGCAGGTTTGACAGGTCTGATTGATGACTCACGGGGAGTCTAAGCATGGGTTCAGGAAATTAGACACGATGAACCAGCTCACCATCGGGAATCTCTTCCGAGTCCTCCCCGAGTCGATCGTAATTTTCCCAAGCACCACGCATGCAACTACTACGAGGCGGATGGGATGAATCCTTCCGGACAAACTCCATCACGTCGTTCTGCATCGTCCACTCCTTTGTAGGCTCTGTCGCTTCAGCTAGGAGGCCGATCTCACAACAGACCTAGAAGACTTGAATAACGGTTTTCAGTGGACTCGCGATTCATCTTGTGCTTCTCGGAACAATCCCTTAGTACTAACAGTCGTTGGTCGTGTTGGTCGAACAGTTTATCGTGCTCCCCACATGCGTCTCTCGAGTCTGTCTCATGCCGTGTACCAGCACATCTAACTAATTCTGCATCCTTGCGATGTCCACTTGCTGCATGACCACAGGCTAGTCACTCAAGTGCCCGGCGTGCGAGTTGGATTTATATTTTTCGTTCACCTATAACACCTTCTACCATCAGGCTATCACCTGTGATGTAGCTTCGTTACATTGCCCACTTAGCTCATTCTCTCAATAAGTGAGTCCGGGGTCAGTGCGAGGTCACTCGAGTTCGATTCTCGGGGTGGGCCAATTCATTTTACTTTTTTTTTCCCTATTATCACGCCATTATCTATTTTGTGGTCCTGTAACATTACCCACCTAGCTCAGTACACCATGTGCTCCGGGAGTAACTGCGAGATTCTCGAGTTCAACTCTCGGGGTGGGTCAATTATTTTTACTTTTTTTTTTTTTTCCCGCAACATGTCAGGTCAACCATCCCGGAACACCATTCATTTGGCATGGAATATAGTACTCAGTCATTGGGCATGTATGGCTTCAATGATGTAGATGGACTATTGCAGCTCGTACTGATCGCAGTGGCCATGATTAGAGTGTCACGGGGACTACAAGTACAATTCTTCACCACTTTGCCTCATCCAGCCAAGGCGCCAGTGTGATTTCACTGAATACAAGGTATTGCACAAGTCGAAACGCCTGCCCGATTTGTTCAAAGGCAT
The DNA here is from genome assembly GCA_038093095.1 of Boletus insuetus. Taxonomy (NCBI): domain Eukaryota; kingdom Fungi; phylum Basidiomycota; class Agaricomycetes; order Boletales; family Boletaceae; genus Boletus; species Boletus insuetus. The sequence goes on along the minus strand of JBBPRQ010000437.1, from coordinate 22,738 downwards.
CAATAGCGATCCATTACTTGTCAGGGTGCTCTTTAGCTTGATCAAGCTCAAGCTTCGAGGACCATACAGTAAGCAACAAAGCCGAGTGACCAGCTCGCGACGTGTTGCAACTGGAGAAGCAGGAATTGCGTGAGCAGTGAGCACGTGACACGTGGCACGTCATGAATCATGCACCTCCACGGTCTCGTGCAAAGAACCGCGCCTCGCACACGGTTAACAGACACCGAGTGAGAGCCCAAACGTCGCACCAACCTCGTCGCAGCCGTTCCCACCACCAGACCGCCAAGACAAACACGTTGCGTTTGTGTATCTGGGAAGATATTCCGCGGTCTGAATGAAGGGCTCGTCTCGCTGCAATACAGCTTGCATTAGCATTTAAAAGCAAGCAACAAAGGAAGTCGAGGCAGCTGGGAGATATCCGTTGAGCAAGCGAGGCACGATCAAGAACTAGATCGCGCCCAAACTTCCTTTGTCTGGGGGAATCAACACGAATTAGTACTCCCGCGAGGAGAAACAAGAAAAAAGTCTTGGATTGATGGAAGAAATTAACATGAGTACATCGCTGAGAGAAGGATGGACAATACAGCCTGGCCGTGCAGGTCAAGAAGAGACGTATTAATAAAGGAGAAAAAGGAAAACAAGCAACCAGAGTTCAGCGTAATTCCACGCCAACAATGGGGTTGGGTTTAAGACGAGAAAAGAAATTGGCGTTCAAGAAGGACGTTGCACGTGCCACCAGCACAAGAAATCGGGCGTGAAAGCGAGATAATAAGGATAGGGCACGTCGTGAAAATCAGATAAATAATGATTCGTGGGGTTTCCCGTTCCACAGACATTCGTAATTCGTGCGCATAAGACGAGTTTCCATGGGTTGCTGCGACATATCAAGACCGAATAGATTATTGCTGCCGCCGCCGTGGTTGATACAGATGTAGTTGATACAACGTTTGCTCCGCGTATGAATGAATTACCGAATGAAAATTTGACGAGATAGATTTGTCCTAAAATAGGTGGTGCAGGAACTAGCGCGTCGAGAGGTCGATGCTTGCTCCCAAGCTACTTCCGTTCTTCTCGTGCCGTAGTCCGTCACCATGGTTATATGAGGCTGTTAGATGTTGATGACGATGCTGCTCTTCTTCAAAAAGTTTCCGTCCCAGGTCTGTGCGCAGATTTGCGCCCAATCCTGACTTCAATGAGATCGCAGAGCGTGGTACGGTAGACGTTGCGGGTGAAGGAGAAACATTGATAAAGTCGTTCAGATTAAATGGGACACTGCCAGGGGTTGGCGGAGCTTGCGATTGGGGAAATAGAGCTTCTGTCTGCCCTGACGGTGACAGAGGAGCCGGAAGTAGTTGGGATGGCGTGGGAGAAGCTTCAGGTACAGGGGTCGGAGGAACCACTGTTGGCTGCATCGGGGCAGCAGGTGCCAGCGATCCCGCGTGATTGCTTACGGGATCGAGACGATGTGGTTGGCTCGTCGTCTGCGAATTTTGGCTCCCTGGTAAGGTGTCAATGGTGAAGCTGCTTTCACTCCGCAGTGGGCTCCTTCCATCGTCACCGCCAGAGAAAAGCACCCTGCCCTTCGTGCGGAGCGACCCACCGCCACCCAACGCCCGGAATGCGGTCAAGTCCTTCGCGTCCCTGTCTCGTGTCGTGGTGGGGCGCGCGGGGGACGGGGACGTGTGCAAATACAGCATCAGGTTTGCTGCCTCTTCATCATCAGCTCGTGGGGTAGAAGTAGAGTATATGCTCTCATTATGAACTCGCGGCGGTGTAGTGGCCCTCGGAACGGTTGGAATAGAGAAGGAGGACTCCGTTGATGGTAATAGCGAAGAAGGCGCTGTGGTTGTTCGCGCTGAACTTTGAGCATATTGCGAATGAGAAAGGAACGAGCCTTCGGATCCGGCTGACAGGGAAGAACGAGGTGATGACGTGCTAGCGATTGATGGACGTGATTGAAGAAGGGACGTGAGCGTGGCCACAGCCTTTCTCTCCACATCTGTCGCTTCCTCCGCGGACTCTTTTCGTTTTCCCTTGCTGCTCCTGACCTTGACGCGTGATGCCTCTTCCTTTCGATTACGCGACTGAGCGCGCGTGCCTTCAGCAATACTGCGTACTACGTGTGCAGAGTTTTTTCCCCGGCGCGAACGTACACGAGATCCGGCTGTCGAACGGGACGGCGCCTGCACGGGAGGATCAGCTGAATTATGCACTGTACGTGCTTGCTTCAGCGGGGGTGGCCCGAGAAGAGCGGTGTAAAGACTCTGAGGAGGATTCGAGTAAAATGTGGTGCCCGTGGGATAGTGATGGGAACGCGAAGTAGCAATTGTCGATGACGCAGATGCGGATGGAGAAGATAGGTTACCAGCCCTGCGTGTCGAGCTGCCTTGCATGGCAGAGTTATTATTATAATTGGTACCCCCAGTAGCCTTGCGCTTGGTGCCGATCAAGCGAGAGGGGGTAACCGACATTGCACGGGTCTTGGCCTCGAGATCATTGAGTGAGATATGCGGAATATTATTAGTGGCTTTATACGATGCATATGACAAGCGGGCGCGGAGGCCACGGACTACCTGTGGAGATGAGACAGGGGACGTTAGCGTGCGTCACTCGAATTGGTCACGACACGAGCACACGGCGGAGGTGAGCAACACGACGAGCAGCATGCCAGGATCTTTGGAAGATAGAGGCATGACTGCAGGCGCGGCCCACTGGTGCACCAACGCGTCTCGCGGTTGCCAGCGAGCACGAAACTTACCACGGAAAGTTCGGCACTGGCTAAAAACTTCCGAATGGCCTTGTCTCTTTCCTCCCTCTCCGAGGGATCCATGTCCGTCGAGAGGGACGGGCTGTGGGGTTGTACGTACGTCGTTGGGGGCGACGGCGAGGTTACCGAGGACGACGGGGTGACCATTGGCGCGCGCCGGGTGGTGGATGTGGGAGGTATATATACAACTGGTACAGATATATACAGCGCACGCTGTTGTGAGCGACGTGCGGAGTGTTTTGTCGCTGTTGGGGACGGCGATGGGGGTGCGCTGTCCGCTGTGTGAAATGGTGAGGAGCGCGTTAGGGAGCAGCCACGCGCGACGACGCGCTCGTCTTATTCATCCTAATTCCCACGCTTTTTATACCCAGAACATTCCGATTTGTGCCTGACTGTGCATGTAAATATCCTACACTGGCATACACGCTCTCCAAGGACCACAATAAAACACGATGAGACCACAAGGACGTAGTTCACCAGGGTGTCTTGCTCTTACCAGCGAGGGGGGGGGAATGCGTGTCAACGTCGTCCGTTTCCGGAACACGCTGAGCTGGCCTGAAACAACCGGGTCAAGGATGCCGGACAGCCCGAAGCAGCACAGGCAAGTCCGACTAATCAGAACTATGACAGCATCCGGAGTTCACGCGGAACGTACGGGTTAATAACAATCACATATGGGTGGCAAGCGTGGCAACAGCCCGCAAGGGACTACATCAGATGATCTCCTTTGATCATATGCGCCATCCCGAGGGAACACCACTCGTGCAGGTGCCCTGTCTTTGCGAACTTTCACCACGAGGGGCAGACGCGTATCCGGATCCGTCTACGTCGAGTTTCATCTCATCCCAGTACCATCGCGGCAAGAATCCGACGCGATCATCACCTCCCATGACGTCTTCTACTCCTAACGCGTCAAGCTTGGCAACAGCGATGCCTACCTTGGGTGACAACGTAACGCGCCAGACATCCTTACCCGTATTCACGGGAAGCGTATCGTGCAGAAACGACAGGAATCGGTCCCCCCAAGCCAAGCAGATGAGGGGATCCCAAGCCCCGGGCCGACCCCGAATGGATCGGGGTATCTCGACAGTCCGGAATGACTGCGTCGTGACGAGTTGCCCAGATGGCTTACGAAAACCAACAACGATTTCCTATCTCACGGATAATTTATTTATAAGCTGTAGCAGAATCCCAGATGAACGTACTGGCACCCCAAGGAGGAATGATTGTAGATAAAATTTGAGGAGTTTTCTGTATGAGGCTAAATTGTTGTTCCAAGGATAGACACGTGGATGCATACTTTTCGAATTTAGTTTCATCTGCGGATCCTCGGATAGTCAGAGAAGTCTTCAACTCGACAAAGTTTGCCGTGTTTCCAGAGTATTTTCCTACATCACCGACAGTTTGATGTTGAGTCCCTGAATGTTACGACAAACAGGATGGCATACCACGAACACAGTCAACCTCTCCCCCGATGACAATCCTGCGATCACCGAGCTTTGTTTTCACGACACTGCACCACTGAACATTGGTATTGACGTCCCCACCCCAACCATGGACATGAGACGAGTCGTCCTCTCGACGACCCGGGGTCGAGGTCGTGCAGAAAGACTCGAACGCATAACCATGATACGTCTGACGTCGTTGGCGAGGCTCCATCTCATTCCTGAAAACGTGTTGAGCATTCCACAATCCTAAGGAGAAATTCTCTTACTTTTCCTTGAGCTTTGCCTCGCTCAAGTGTTCCTCAAAGTACAAGGTCCCGCCGACACGCATGACATTGAGTTCCCAACCGTCTCTTTCCTCATAAGGTGCTATGAGTATCCTCTCTCACAAGAACAGTGAAATCAATATGTTGACATGTGGGGGATGAGCAAGGGATCTCACTTGGTCATGATCCCTCTCCAGCTTACAACATGAATGTCATGTGTTCTCGACTGGGATGACGAAGGTCCTTCGCACAAGCCTTTTTTGAACCGTGACCACGCCTGCAGGAGCGGATCCAACCGACCACGTTCATCAGGTCGTCTAATCCACTTGTCATATCCATATCCAAGGTCGGCTCCAAGGGGAGGGTCGATATAATAGCGCAGTGCAGAATCATTGAATTCGAGAACGTGATCAGGGGTATACGAAAAGGTGAGCAGCTGAGTCGGTTGTTGAAAGGGCGGCGGCTTTGATGGCGAATGCGAAAGACTTGGGTAGGCCAGGGTGATGCCAGACGGTCTTTTGCGGACATCATCCTCTAGCTCGGCGTCGGCTGCCTTTCGTTTCTGTGCCATGGAGGGGTCGCTATTATCGGTGGCACGTGGATGAACGAGTGAAAGGTGTCAGGTTTGTTGATTTCTGAGGCTTTTGCCAAACATAGCCACGTGGCTCAGCCTGGGACTCGAGTCTTTCAACTTGCTAGATCAGTCACGCGTAGTCTTGTTCGGTAGGGCGTGCTTTACGTCTAGAACTTCTCAGGAAAGGCGCATCTCATCCGCCCTTCGGTCACCTCATGTCCACCTCGAGGATCGAATGAAATTACTCGAATCACCTGCGAGTTTTACGCTATTGACTAATTGCCCTTGGGAGACTCCCGAGGTGCAAGCCAAAATGTCAATGCTATTGTGCCGCAATCATGACGAAGCCCGATGCGGGACAACGGGACATGGTTCGCGTTGACGTTTGCAGAGATGTCACTCGTACAGCATGATGTGTGAGCAGCCAAAGCAGTCTTGTACGAACGCCGTGTAGCGCTTATTAAATCCATGCGTTCGATACTTAGCCGACGCTCTAACCCGTTTCAAGTAACCATCCATCTCCCTTTTCGCCCCCGTGCTTCCGAATCCCATCAGTGGATGTACCATTTATCCTTCCTCGCCCCTTGAACGTCAAGGTCAGTGGTGTTTCAAGCAATTTCAGGTTCGACGCTCAAACGTCGTAGGCTAATTAGAGCCCTCCTCTTTCTCGAACCGGATCAAACAACAAAATGGCACGAACCGAGGCCGCGGCGGTGCGCTCCCAGCAGTGCAAGTGACCTCATCACACGGACACGATTATAATGCATGTCCAGCCGCGCCCCCCATGCTGACTCGGCCCTTTGATAAGCCAGCCAGAGCGGCTGAGGGTACAGTATTAAGCACACGCAACGCCCCTTCCACGCCAGCCCTTTTTCTTCTTCTTTCCGCACCCTGACGAACCGATATGATATTTTGTGCGTACTCCTTCCCTCGACGTCACTCTACATACGACTAAAAAGTACCTAGTTTCCAGAAAGCCAAAGCCCACGACCCTCCCACCCGGTTGGCCCTCGTCTTACCACAACAAATGCTCCCAACGCGACTGCATCTTCCCCAATAACCCACAGACCGTCAAGGGCGTCTACCCATGCCGCGGCGTCCCAGGCGGCTTCTACTGCGAAGGCACGTACAAGATCTCCTCCTCCCGTGCACAAGCCACGGAACGCTATCTCAAGGAAACCGCCATGGCACGTCGCGCAGGGGAGGAGGTCCAGGAACATCGGAAGCGCACGATATCTGAGATTCGGAGACCTGATCTGAACGCGCGTTCAATGCGACGGGCGAGAGATAGCCCAGACTCTGGTGCTTCGGACGATAGGCGGCATTATCCTGGGTATGGTCCACCACATCGCACCAGCCATGTTCCGCGTCCTTCTCGACCGAGCGACGTCGGGCGGCCGCCACAGCTCTCGCACAGATACCCATCCTATACTGGGCACAGAACGGCTACCTCTCAGGTCGAGGCAGAGTACATGACAGACCAGATTATGATGCATCTCTACCCAGAACGAAAAATTCAGCCTAGGTGGTGAGTTATCGTGTTCCCACCCCTATCAGTTCCCATGGCTCAGCTCCGCCACAGGATATAGCTGTATGTTGTAATACACGGACCTTTATGTCTCTTACGTTGTCCATAACAGCCACGACCCTCACGAGGAACGAGTATCTTATTGTACACTACATTGACATGCATTAATTTAGCGTACACTTGTACTGGACCATTCGCATTACACCCCATGTATCTAGAACAGCCGGTCTGTCTTTGTGTCATTACACGGTGCACCTGGAGTAGCAGACTCCGAGTTCACGCCAACAATTCAAGTAGGAAATCCATGTCGGGGAAATGCATAAAGACAGTCACAGCCTTGTAACCACAAAACGTTATCCTACACAGCGTCGGCGCTGACTCAAGTCCTATACATCCACTGCGTCTACGGCACGGATCTACACAGGCTTGAGGGTGTGCGCCTTATTAACAATCGTGCACCTCAGTCTGTTGAACGAGTTGAGTTGCACGAGGTGATCTCGGGGTGATGCAGAAAGGGTACGGCTTCGGATAACTATTGCAACGCTCGTTAGTCAGATCAAACCCTCCTGAAACATCGGACACGGACATGATCACACCCTTCGTATACTCGGGTACCACGTCAATCTCGCATCTATGTTCGTCCTTTACCCTGTTCAAGTCAAACACAGCCAAAATAGACACCATGGCTATCCAGACGGATTCCTCTGCCAAATACTTGCCGACACAGATCCTATACACCACATGAAAGTCAGCATGGCGCATTCATGCCATATCATGCTCAAACGTTACAGTTGGCTTCGTTTCGCAATTCAAGGTACTCACCTCCGACCAAAACCAAATAGCTGTTCGGCCCTATCATCCGTGAGCCGACCGTTGGCGTCGATGAACCTTTCGGGCATGAACCGCATCGGTTCGGGATACTTGTCTTCGTTGTGTGTCATCGACCTAGTAAGCACCGGATACCATAGGTTCAGCGAAACCGCCCACACGTGGTACCGTATGTCGACGTACCAAATGTTTGCAAAAACGATCGTGTCTAGTCCATTCGGGTGAGCGGACATGCATACTCGATGCCAACGGGCCGTCCTGACCTTTCGGAATGAAATAACCTTCGTACACATCGTGCCCCGTGGTCATGTGTGGTAAGCCTGTCAATGTCAAATACATCACCATGCCCCAAATCATCCACTGTCAGCCATCAAGCCGCGTCCACATCAAGGCACAACCCCCTACCGAGTGGTGCGACTTGGCCCCATCGGAGCACTTCCCGGTAAGTCGCTTCGAGGTAGATCATCGACGAGCGATCACCAAAATCTGGCATCCTGTTTCCGCTCGTGATGCGATCAATCTCTGCTTGCGCCTTCTTTTGTACACCTGGGAACACGAACATGGCCAGCATAAAGGACAAAAGCGTTGATACCGACTACGATGGTCATGAGTGCGTTGTCAAGCACCGAAACCATGACCATTCGTCCAGCTCACCGTTTCAACCGTAGCTGCATATATCAGGGGTAAGAGATGACGAGGTTCCCACTGAAACGAAGGAAATCAAAGACGGGAGTGCATACTCACATGAATAAGCCGTTCCCGCAACTGATTTGATAACGTCTTCTTCCTCGTTCTTCTCGAGCATTTCCGACACCATCGAATGCGGCGCAATCCCCTCCGCCATTTTCTCTCGAACAAATTCAAAGGGCAACTCGCGTAAATCGTGCGTCAGCTTTCTGCATATCTTGGCGTAGTATTTGAATCCAGCACCGGGGAACCACTCGGGCAAGTGTTGCACTGTTTCGATCGATCGATTGTAGACACGCGCGTCAACGATTTCACAGAGGATGAAAATGGTGAGGTAGCACGCACAGACGGGAAACGCGTTCACCAGGGCGGCACCGGGGAAGAAAGAATTGGTCAACATCTCACTCGCGCGGTTCGAAATCGACGCGAAAAAGTCGTTCTGCGGCGCCATCTCGTACCCATATATGACCGCCATGATCGTCGATGCGGTAAACCTATCCCATGCGCACGTCAGTGACGGAAGCGAAACCGAACGCGACGCACCCGGGTGGACCCACGTTCTAAAATGAGCCTCTATGTTGTCGGGTACTTGTAGAGTATTCTTGACGAGCTGATGCACCTTGTTCAGTTGAATACTTCGATAATTGAGCATGGCGGTCGGGCTCAGCGCTTGGTGCATCGCCTTTCGATGTTTGCGCCACGACGGTCCGTATGGGAGGAGACCCACGCTAAAGTCCCACCCCATCCTGACGCATTGATCAGCACTCGGTCCCAGGAAGGATTACACTTCTCCGTCTCAATGACGGGCAGACGGCTTACAGAGCGACCATGGGTATCTTCGGTCGATCCGAGTAGTTCTGCGATCGCTTATCGAGCAGGTCCTCGGCGACCTTTTCAGAGTTGATGATGAGCATCTTTTGACCGAGGATCTCGATGTACAATAGATCGCCTAGTCATGTTGCACGTGAGGACGTGGGCGGTGAGGCCCACCTACCGTCATTGAAAAGGGAAGGACGGCAACGGACCGTAGCTCTTGCTCCATTCGGCGTACGTCAGCCACTGAGCCCCTAGGTCCTTGATCCCGAGCAAGTTGCCAACCATTGGGAGCCGGGGAGGACCAGGGGGGAGCGGTAAGCCTGCTGGATTGTCGCGCCTTTGCTTGGTGAAGTTCCTCGCGTAGAGGACAGCTAGGATGAGAATCGGGATTGTTGTGGTGAGATAGAACATGTTAGTGAGCAGGCGTGGCCTGGACGACGGCGATACCCTGATCCCAAGGGCGCTATATAGCAAACGGATGGACGAAAGGGGATTGGCATCGTTGGCCAGTATCATTTGCCAAGTACATCGGTGGCGACTGTGCTGCAGAGCTGAGACATGAAACCCACGTTTGCGTTACTTCTGTTAGACAACGCCGTCTTGAGTCGTGTCAAAGAAGGCAACACACAAATGAGGGAGGATGTACTATCACAGTTATGACAAGCCCAAGAGGCCCGGCAGCAGGGCGCAAGGCGCCAACTTGGAAAAAAAACTATATAAAGCGCAGGTGAATCATTATAACCATCTCAGACATTGTCAAGTATGAGACGATACCATCACGCCGTGACCGTACATCCTTCACCCTTTTGGTCCCATCATCCCCCGAGCGTCGACGCTTGCTTCCAGCGAATGATCGGGGAACAATTAAATATTCGATGGTCTCTTGGATCTTGGAGAAGGTGCCAAATGTGAGGCCTGTCGGATTGGAATGGACAAGTGACTCAATCGTCCGTGGCAATTGGGATGGAGGGACCCTTGGATCTCTTTTTGTACTAGTTTGGATACTCAGGTCTCAAACCTCAGGCACATATAATGGAAAGACACTCACGGTTTCTAGGCTCCGCGCCATCTCGTGACAGGCTCGCAGAAATGGACAGCGGCTTGTTGAACCAACAGGTTCGGCGAGGTAATGCCACACCAAATCTTCCATATGCGTCGACAGATCAAGCATCCGGTCAGCGACGGCATGACGTAAAACTGAGGTTCAAAATATCAATCAAGACTGGAGGCACGTTGAAGCAGGGACGGGTGAGAGAGGGGGAGGTGCGGTGGTGGTAGTGGTGGTGGTGGGATGGATGAACTTTGGCTAGCTACGACACGAAACTATCTATGTAGCTAAGAATCACGTGCAGGGACCCCTACTACCGCTACTAGTAATCCCGCGTTTTATACTCAGCGTTTTTTTAGACACGCGGACGCTACGCGACTGGAGTCTCCAAGTAGCCATTGCATTTGTCTGCTTTTTGATAGTAATCGTCCCCAAGTCATTTATTTCAGTCATACATTCAGGGAGCATAGGTATTATAATAACGGATCGAGCCAAATTCAAGTTGGAACATAGTGACTAGTACTGAGGCCGCCATAATTACAACGTTAAACTGCACAGCGTCAGCGCTGATTCAAACAAACCCTCATATATACAGCGTGTTGTACTTGTCAAGCCTTATTAGGAATCATTGACCTCGGTCTGTTGGATGAGGTGAGCTGCACGAGGTGACCTCGGGATGATTTGACAGGGGTACGACTTCGGATAACTATTGCAACACTCGTCAGACTCAACCCTCCTGAAACATCGTACACGCACATGATCACACCCGTCGTGTACTCGGGCACCACGTCAATCTCACGTCCGTGTTCGTCCTTGGCCTTTTTCAAGTCAAGCACAGCCAAGATAGTCACCATGGCTATCCAGATGGACTCTTCTGCCAAGTGCTTGCCGACACAGATCCTATGCATCGCATGTAGATCGGCAAGGCACATGCATGCTCAAAAGTTAAGAGTTGGTTTCGTCTCCCAACTCAAGGCACTTACCTCCGACCAAAACCAAACAACTGCTCAGCCATATCGTCCGTGAGCCGACCATTGGCGTCGATGAACCTTTCGGGCATGAACCGCATCGGTTCGGGATACTTGTCTTCGTTGTGTGTCATCGACCTAGCAAGCGCCGAATACGCTCAGCCGAAAGCAGCGCACATGTCATAAAGGACGTTCGACGTACCAAATATTTGGAAAAACGAGCGTGTCTAGCCTCCTCGCGTTAGCGGCAATACATGTTTCACATAAACGGGCCGTCCTGACCTTTCGGAATGAAATAGCCTTCGTACACGTCGTGTCCCGTGGTCATGTGTGGTACGCCTGTCCGTGTAAAGCACCAGATCACTTGCTGTCAGCCACCTAGTTGCATTAATCAATGCACAACCCCTACCAAGCGGTGCGACCTGGCCCCATCGGAGTAATTCCCGGTAGGCCGCTTCGAGGTAGACCATCGATGGGCGATCACCAAAATCTGGCATCCTGTTTCCGCCCGTGACGCGATCGATCTCTGCTTGCGCCTTCTTTTGCACGTCTGGGAACATGAGCATGGCCAGGATAAAGGACGAAAGAGTTGACGCCGACTACGATGGTTATGAGTATGTGGTCAAGCACCGAAACCATGGCTATTCGCCCGGCTCACCGTTTCGACTGCAGCTGCAAAGGAAAAGGTCAGGGGTAAGCGGGGGTCGCACTGAGTCGGGGGGTATCAAAGACGAGGGTGCGTACTCACATGCATAAGTCGTTCCCGCGATTGCTTTGATAATTTCCACTTCCTCATCCTTCTCAAGCATCTCCGACACCATCGAATGCTGCGCAGTCCCCTCTGCCATCTGCTTTCGAACGAAATCAAAGGGTAAATCGCGCATTTCGCGCGTCAGCTTTCTGGATGTCTTTGCGTAGCGTTTGAATCCAGCACCAGGGAACCACTCGGGCAAGTGCTTCACTGTTTTAGTTCGTTCGTTTTTAGATGCCCGCGTCAAAATGGAAAAGTGATACGTACGAACGGGAAACACATTCACCAGGGCGGCACCAGGGAAGAAAGAATTGGTCAACATCTCGCTCGCGCGGTTCGCAATCGAGGAGAAAAAATCATTCTGCGGCGCCGTCTCATACCCATACACGACCGCCATGATCGTCGACGCGTTGAACCTATCCCATACGCACGTCAGATATCGAGGTGAAAGCGACGAAAGCGAACGTGATGTGCGCGGACGACTCACGTTCGAAAATGAGCCAATACGTCGTCGGGTACTTGCGAAATGTTCCTGACGAGCTGATGGGCCTTGTTCAATTGAGCACCCCGATAATTGAGCATGGCGGTCGGGCTCAGCACTTGATGCATCGCCTTTCGGTGTTTGCGCCACGATGACCCGTATGGGAGCATACCCACGCTGAAGTCCCATCCCATCCTAACGTATCAATCAGCACTCAGTCTCTGGATAACACATGCGTATCCGTCTCAATGACGGGTGGACAGCTTACAGAGCGACCATGGGTATCTTCGGTCGATCCGAGTAGTTCTGCGATCGCTTATCGAGTAAGTCCTCGGCAACCTTTTCAGAGTTGGTGATGAGGATCTTTTGGCCGAAGATCTCAATGTACAATAAATCGCCTGGTCATGTTGCACGGGACACGGAAGCGGTGAGACTCCCTGCCATTGAAAAGAAGAGACAAGCAGCAACGAACCATATATCTTGCTCCATTCGGCGTACGTCAGCCATTGTGTCCCCATGTCCTTGATCCCGAAGAAGTTTCCAGCGATCGGGAGCCGGGGAGGACCAGGGGGGAACGGTAAGCCTGCTGGATTGTCGCGCCTCTTCTTGATAAAGTTCCTCACGTAGAGGATAGCTAGGATGAGTGTCGGAATTGCTGTTGTGAGATAGAACATGTTAGCGAGTATGTGTCCTGGACGAGCGATAACCTGACCCAGCGGGTCTATATAGCAACAGATATGACGAGGATTGGCATCGTTTGCCAGTCTCACTTTGCTGAGATTATCAGTGACAATCACGCTGCAGAGGTGAGACACTGAACCCGTGCTTGCGATATGTTATGCAGTACGCCGTCCTAATCGTGTCCAAAAAGGCGGCACACGATGTTTCATAATTTGTGAGATATCCGGCTAGACGTAAGGCGTCAACACATAAAAAGCGATAGTGATACGCGAATGATCGTCATGGCCTTGGATCTCTAGGTGGTGTACGTCAGGTCTCAAACCTCACGTACTTATAGATAATAGAAAGGTATTTACGGTTCGTAACTCTGGCATTCTCCGCCACCTTGCGACAGAAACGAACAGTCCGTTCAACAGATTCGGCGGGGGAATGCCATACCAAATCTTCCATGTACGACAACAATTCAGGAATGGCGTAAAACTGAGGTTCAGATTATCAATCTGAGTCCGCGTCACAACCAGGCACGTACCGGTCACTGATCTACGAGCCGAAAGACTCACCATTAGAAACTTCGGCTGCTCTCCGCTGACAAAACAGTGCCGTTTTGAACCCACTTTCTAAGAGCTTACGCGGACCAATCACAGGGCACAAGCAGCTAGAAAGTTTCGCCCATGTTACGTCTAGCAGATGTCATGGTTCTCAGTCTTTGCTATGCTGACCGTTCAAGGCTTGATCCACGGTTCTGCGGAAAGGATAACGGACGAGGGGCCAGCTTCGACGACTCGTGTGACCCAAGGCAGCCCATCGGTAGACTCCACATAGGCGGGAATACACTAGTATCCGTAAGATATACTGTTGAGCGCTGGTTGAAAAGAGGGACGCGGATACAGTAGCATCGTTTTCGAAAGGGCCGTGATGAGACGAATGTCCCAGATAATGAGACCATAGTCGACTGGTATGCGTGTGACATCTTGTCGGGAATGATCCCAGTGGCGGCGAGAGCATCCGCCTCGCCACCGAACGGACGCCGTGACGATTTCGGACTGGTCCTATCCTTCTCGCTGAGAACGCGCACGTCTATGAATCTAGGGTCGCCGGCATATGAAACATTGGAATGGATCAACAAAAAGTGAACTTTGTATCCAGGGTTTCCAAGCGCCACAGAAAATGTTCAAAGATAGTGGCGATCATATGATGGGTCCGAAAATGTGATCGACCATGTGCCAATGAAGGTCACATCGTTGCAGATGGGGCTCAATAAGTCGACAAGGGCTTCCTCGGTGAGGCGAAATGAGGTCGACGCCCTCTTGGTCCACGAAGCCGCTTTTCAGATACAAGGATCCACCGATGGAGCTCGAACCAGTCAAGGGACAGAGTTGAGGGTGCTATGCGCGACTCGGACGAATGAACGGGACCAAGTCTTGACAAACCTGGGTAACCGCCTCCTGACTTTGTCATTCCCACGGTTATTGGTCTCAAAACCCGGATCCATAACAACCTCATACTTCAACTACAATGTTGTACTATGTACACAGCGTCAGCGCTGATTCAGGTACACTCTCATACATCCACTCTCGTACATGTCGCACAATGCGAGTCAACGCACACAGAGACCTGTGTGTAGTCCACTCTATGAACAATCATCAACCTCGGTCTGTTGAACGAGTTGAGCTGCACGAGGTGACCTCGGGGTGATACAGAAAGGATACGGCTTCGGATGACTATTCCAATAGTTGATCAGTCAGATCAAATTCTCCTGGAACAAACATTGGACACGCACATGATCACGCCCGGCGTATACTCGGGTACCACGTCAATCTCACGACCCTGTTCATCCTTTGCCTTTTTCACGTCAAACACGGCCAAGATAGACACCATGGCAATCCAGACGGACGCCTCTGCCAGATACTTGCCGACGCAAATTCTATGCGTTTGAATCAGCAAACGCCGCGGCAATGTATCTCTAGACTCGAACACTCACCTCCGACCAAAACCATATTGCTGCTCACCGATATCGTCTGTGAGCTGACCGTCGACGCCGATGAACCTTTCGGGCATGAACCGCATCGGATCAGGATACTTGGTTTCGTTGTGTGTCATCGACCTAGTAGTAAGCACCGTATATGATGAGCCGCGCACATGTCACACCGTGTTGACGTACCAGATGTTTGCAAAAACGATCGTGTCTAGGCCCCTCGGGTGAGCGGCAATACATACTTGACACGAACGACCCATACTGACCTTTTGGAACGAAATAGCCTTCGTACACGTCGTGCCCCGTAGTCATGTGCGGTACGCCTACCCCCCAAACCATCCGATGTCAGCCATCAAGCCGCGCCAACATCAATGCATAATCCCTACCCAGCGGTGTGACCTGGCACCATCGGAGCACTTCCCGGTACGTCGCTTCGAGGTAGATCATTGAGGGACGATCACCAAAATCTGGCATCCTGCTTCCGCCCGTGATCCGATCGACTTCTGCTTGTGCCTTCTTTTGTACCTCTGGGAACATGACCATAGCCATCATAAAAGCCGACAGTGCGGACGACGACTACGATCTGTCATCAGCACCTAGACGAGCGCCGAAACCATGACCATTTTCCCAACTCACCGTTTCGACTGCAGCTGAATCGAGGTGAGCCGAGAGGAATCAAAGACAGAGGTGCGTTACTCACCCGCATACGTCGTTCCCGCAACAGACTTGATAACGACCTCTTCCTCATTCTTCTCAAGCATCTCCGACACCATCGAATGCGGCGCAATCCCTTCCGCCATCTGCTTTCGAACGAAATTAAAAGGCAAATCACGCAACTGGCGCGTCAGCTTTCTGCATATCTTGGCGTAGTGTTTGAATCCAGCACCAGGGAACCATTCGGGCAAGTGTTGGACTGCGTTGGACGTGCGTCAACGACTTTGAGAGATAGAAAATATGGCGACGTAGACACGATACGCACGGACTGGGAACGTGTTCACCAAGGCCGCACCAGGGAAGAAACAATTGGTCAACATCTCACTCGCCCGGTCCGCAATCGACGCGAACAAGTCGTTCCGCGGCGCCATCTCGTACCCATACACGACCGTCATGATCGTCGACGCGGTGAACCTATGCCATGCACTCGTCAGGCACGCCTCCAGGCACGCGCAAGCTGGACTCACGTTCGAAGATGAGCCTCCATACCATCGGGCACGTGCAAAATATTCCTAACCAGCTGATGCACTTTGTTCAGCTGAATTCCACGATAACCGAGCATGGCAGTCTGATTGAGCGCTTGATGCATCGCTTTTCGGTGCTTGCGCCATGACGGTCCGTAGGGGATGAACCCCACGTTGAACTCCCATCCCATCCTAACCCATGCATCGATCAGTACACAGTACAGCACGCGCGCTTCGCTCTCGAGCTCACAGTGTGACCATGGGCACTTGTGGTCGATCCGAATAGTTTTGCGACCGCTTATCGAGTAAATCTTCGGCAATCTTTTCAGAGTTGATGACGAGGATCTTTTGACCGAGGATCTCGATGTACAGTAGATCACCTGATTGTTGCGCGTGAACGCATGAGCGGTGAGACCCCCTACTATCGAGAAAGAAAAGAGCGGCAACAGACCATATCGCTTGCTCCATTCGGCGTACGTCAGCCATTGAGCCCCTAGATCCTTGATCCCAAACAAGTTTCCGACGATCGGGAGGCGGGGAGGGCCAGGGGGGAACGGTAAGCCTGCTGGGTTGTCACGCCTCTTCCTGATAAAGTTCCTCACGTAGAGGATAGCTAGGATGAGAATCGGGATTACTGTGGTGAGATAAAACATGTTAGCAAACAGGTGTAGCCTGGACGACGACGACACAGTGGTCCAGGCCCTGGACCTATATAGCGAACGGATATGGCGAGAGAGGACTGGTATCGTTCAACGATGATGTCTCACTTTGCTGAGGGTATCGGTGACGTCCATGCTGCAGAGCTGAGACATTAAACGTGCGCTTGCGTTATGTTACACAGTACGCTGTCCTAAATCGTCGAAGAGGGCAACACACTTATGAGACACCCAGGACGCAAGGCACCGAATCACAAAAAGCGATAACGATACTATATGAAGTGCAGGTGAGCCATTACAACCGTCTAAGACATTGTCAAGTAAGAGACGACACCGCAGAAACCGGTACGCCACCGTACACCCTTTTAGTAAATCGATCCCCCTCATCTCCCGAGCGTCGGCGCTTACGTGCCGTAGTCAATTGGGGGACAATGAAATACTGCTCGATGGACGGTCTCTTGGATTTTGGCAGGCTAGGTTGGTTAGAGAAGGCGCCAGATGTGGGGCTGGTCGGGTTGGAATGAACCAGCGAATCGATCATCATGGTTGGGCTGGCGGGATCCTTGGATCTCTTTTTGTACTAGATCGCGTACGTCAGGTGTTATATCTCACGTGTACTGAGGGAAAGACACCCACGGTTTCTAGCTCCGGTTTTCCCCGCCACCTCGCGATAACCTCACAAAAACGGACCGCTGCCCGTTCAACAGGCTCGGCGGGATAGTGCCATGCCAAATCCTCCATATGCGTCGACAGATCAGGAGTCAGCGACGGAATGGCGTAAAACTGAGGTTCAGATTATCAATCCGACTCCGCGTCGAAACTGGGGCACTTACCCTCCGTAATCGTTCCTTCATTTCAGTCGCAAATTCAGCCTCTGCATTTTCCCTGCGGGGTGTGATGCCATTGGCCATGGCGCTTAACGATGGAAACATAATTTGTACTGCTTCTTTCAGTGTGGGAAGATCATCTGGATCAAACCACTCGAATATTGAGTCTACCTCGTCTTCTTCGCCGGGAGACGGATCGTCAGACATTCCCAGCCCGACCGAAAGTAGACAAGAAGCGGCGTCGGGCCCTCTCCAACCACCAGTGAGGTACCCTTCCAAAGCGGCCCGAGTAAGTAGTCCTGCAAATAGCATGTACCAATCTCGGGATGGCCGTAGCGGAGTCGCCTCGCTGTCCGATTGCGCTTTTCGAGCTTGCAGTGGGGACTGTGGGGACACCGGGGATGCAGACGGGATCTCGTCAGATCTATATCCCTGGAAATCGCGTTCATACTCGTCGTCCCCAAGTTCCTGGCCCAGCTCCATCGCGACAAGTGCTGACAAGCGCAGAAATCGGGGAATCAGTTCTGATAGGCGCGTATTTCCAGCGCCCGCGCCCGCATAGATGATGTCTTCCGCATCCTGTTGAAACCATTTGGACTTCCTGCGCAATATGCTACCGTTGACCCCTGGATGAGCAAGTCCGGAACCGATACCGCTGCCATCTTGCCAACCTGTGATACCGCCGCCACTACCGCCCATGCTCTTTCCTGACCCAATTTGGGGAGGACGCGAAGTCGTCTCGCCTCCCCAGGCGGTTCTTCCCTTTGCTGGTCCACCCGGTGCTTTCACCGGTTGTCTTGCCTCAACACACATTTCACATCCGGTATGCAGATGCCTTGGGCAACGCAAAGCAGGTGGAGAATTGGCTGTTGAGGGGTCTGCGCCTTCCATATAGAGGGCACGGACTCTGTCGTTCCAAACGACTTGATTTCCCGGTTGCTTCCGTAAATTGTTAGTTGCCTGCAAGAGCACGAGACGAATAGCGACGTACAATCCAATGCCCCTGTGCACCGGGAACGGAGATGGGCGAAGAAAGCGAGTATTGTTGTCCCCCTGATGCTCCCGATATGGATGCCAGCGCGGTGAGCGATGGTGGGAGAACACCGGTAATTCCTCCCGACGATTGACTCGTGCTAACGGAAGGATGCGGCGAGGTGTTCTGGAGCACTGGTGAGCTATTTGAGGATCCGGAATCTGCGGATCCTCTTTCTGAAAGAGTGTTGGAAACGACGATCGGAGGAGGGTGGTGATGATGTCGATACGGCGCTATGGGCGCCTGACGGGCGAATAGGTCATTGATGACCGTCCCAAGGGCAAGACGGAGGCGGACTCCGTTTGGCAACGTATGTGGATGGGATTTTGACGGAAACTGAGATTCACGGTGTTTGGGTGAGTCCGGAGGAGATTGCAGTTCGTCACCGAAGGGACGATCGGGGTACAGTAGAGGTGGCGGCTGATCGAGCATGGAAGAAACGACCTTTTCAAGCGCAATCGCGCGCAGTCTGAGACTCCTCGCCAAAGCAAAGTCTTGCTTCTGCATCCTATTGTCTTCGTCTTCGTTGTGGGTATCTCCATGTCCTGCCGCTCTGGCTTTGAGTTGATCTACGTCCTCGCCATCGCTCGAGATCTCGTCCTCTTCGTCGTACTGCTCTGGTCGTTCTCGGAAACGAAAATGCGGCGAGGAGGGACCGCCGGTGCGGTCCGTCATGCCCAGTTCTGCGCGCGCCTGGGCGAATCTCGTGCGTGCGTGTACCCAGAGCATGTGGTCGATGATGAGCGTCCTAGTAGATTTTTCGCGAGGCGGAATGGTGTGTAGATGGTGAGCATGCTTGTGGGCCGGTGCCCTGAATGAGTTTGGGATTGGTGGTGCAGAGGGTGACTGCTGCGCTTGTGGGAAGCCCTTGGACGCGGGCTGGGCTGGTGGGAAGACTGGAAAGTGTGCTTGGGCTGGAAAGCCGGGGAGGAGAGAGGAGTAGGACATGGCCCTTCCGGTTTATCTTCGTGCTGCGACTCCTTGGAAACGACACTTGTAGATGACCTGAATGATACACGGGTACGAACGGGACCTCGTACCCGAAATATGTGAGCTACAACGACCAGTCAGTCAACGCGGAAACGGCAAGATGGGACCAAGGGCTGGCATATGCCAGTCACCATGAACGTTTCTCCTTAGGGTTGTAGCACCCCGCTGCCGCAGTCCAAATGAGGCAACCATCATTGACAACGTACATTATCAAAGTATCGAAACAAAGAAATACATCCAGTCTCTCGCTAATTATATTAATATCTCCTCACCAAGAATGAAGACGAAAACAAAGGTGGGCGATCAAACAAGTTCCGCAAACTGAACACTAGGCGGGTCCGAAAAGTCGAAAATAGAATATACATTTTGCAAGAACACATCTCCGACGATCACAAACGACGCCGCTGTAGCAAATGAACTTTGAATGCGACGATACATATCAAGAGCAACATACCGAATACACCCAGGCCAGCAATACAGTCTGACGACCCATCTGTATAGGGACCGAGGTTCCATGTTGCAGGAGATATCCTAAAGTTTCGCCCTCCAAATCTGAGTACCGGGGCCGTCCCATTGATGGTAGCGCATGGGACTGCAGAACGTCAAATGAAGTGATGCCACCGGGACATATAGATGCGACGTACCCGTACATATGTCATTGGTCGTCATGCACTTTGAACCCGAAATGCCTGAAAAGTAGTCGTCTACAATCTCTCTTGGCGCCATGATAAGCGTGGTGCCTGTATCAACGATCGCAGAAAAATTGACGCTCTGCGCAACCTCGTGGCTGGGACTAGAGATGCCGCCTAAAACAACTTGCCAGTAGCCTCTCACGGTTACCGAGACAGACACGAGTGTCTCATTCTTGAACGCAGCGTAGTCCGCATCACCTATAGTCAGCTCGCTTTTTCCGGCGGTGTCGGAGAGCTTGAAGCTGAACCAAAATCGAGGCAGTTGACCAGATTCCTTCAAGTTCTCCATCAGCGCTGGTCCATCAAGCTCTGAGATCTCCGAGAACCCCAAGCCAGAAAGGCCATCCGGTTCGTAACTCTGCGAGGCAAACTGGGGTGACATAGTCCGTGCACTACCAAACGTTTGGTCCGCGATCTAGTGGGTAAGGTGAGTCAACGTCCAAACACTAACAATTAAGGCCTGCCTCGTATGGGCCAACGACGACCCTGTCTTCGTACTGAGCTCCGGCAGTCTCTCCAGAACCGTATATTAAGACAAAGGGACGGTCCCCGCCCTGAGAAGTACTTGACTCGGACGGGTCATACATGCGATGTCCAGAACAAGTCTCTAAGCAGAATACGTCGGGCACCCCTAGACAGAAAATATAAACCCATCCTTGCTAGTCCAAGAGGCAAGCCACTCACACAGGTCGGCGCTACCCGTGTCAAAGTCCACTTATTGAACATGAAGCGTTCAGCAAGACGATCCAAGCATAATGGAAAGCGTCTCACCTGTAAAACTCTGTGGCTGCGTTCCGATCGTGAGAGAACCGAACCACAGTTCTTGATCTTGATTGGTAAGAGGAATAGTTCTACTGCCAGTGGTTGCACGTCTAGATGGGCCGGAGGAGGAGGATCTCCGCCAGGTATCAAGTGGATGGCGCGAGCCCGTATTCCGCTCGTATGCTGCAAAAGTATTCGCGTACTTGCTAAACATTGCCAAGTCAACTGAGCAAAGGGAATGACGATTGAAAACAGACAGGATACGCACGCGTAGGTATAGCTGATGGAATTCGCAACTCTTTGGGCACCCAAAAACCGTTCACCCGTGGCCGACTGGACAGACGTGGAGGTTCTTGCGTTGTGAGAGTGTCGTTGCAAAGGGATCTTGAGAGGTCGGTTTGATCTGGCAGGTATCGCACCCGCAAGGATCGCAAGCGACAGGAGGACCGAGAGGCATTGAGCGGGCTTCATCTTGACGAAGAATGAGGATGGGTTGAACGTACTGGCAATACGTCGTGGTACATATACCTAGCGAACGGGTGTGAGGCTGACCATGAAGGCCAGGATGCGGCTGACGGACACCAGTCTGGGGATTGGCGGGTGGTAAAGGTGAAAAAAATTGTCCTCTGAGTCCAAGTGCCTATGGTTTGACATAGTTCAGTATGAGACGCGTGCGAACTGTAATCGAGTCGCGGCCAACTTCAACTTGTTCCTGGTATCTTGGACAGTCGCACGGCGTTAGACTTGACACAGTGGATACACGATCGGTGGCGACTGGATTCGCACCAAGTTCTGCGATTCCACGTTCATACAAGGGCACAGACATGATATATGATATCTGGCAACCGCTGAAGTGAGCATGTCGACTTGCAGATCATATTACAACTAGCCAACAGATAATTGAAAAGGGTGTGTACTTTTGACATTCCATACTGGTACTCGTCCCCGCGGCCGTCTGCATCTGCAGAATATCTATCTCGTACACTTCATGCCACCATGACAGCGCGGTACCTAATCTTTCCCTGTTCTAACCTCGCCATCGCATCCTCAATGCCTTCGACGCTCATCGGGAATTCCTCGATTATAGGCTGGACGCCGTGCAGCGCCGCGAAATTCAGCATCTTGACATGTGTCCCCCGCGAGGACGGCAGGCTCCCTTGGATCCGGATGCCGCCAACCAAGATTGGCATGTAGGGCAGGACAAGGTCCTTCTCTGACACAGTCATAGGGTAGACGGTGCCTCCTGGCTCTAACACCGGTAATAGCCTATTCAGCAGCGTGGTTAGTACCGTTTTTCCTAGATAGCGCACGGCTTACAGGTTCCAGGCAGGCAGGTTCGACGTCGTAACAATCAGATGGTCGACGCGTCGTCCAATGTCAAGCTTACTTGCGCCCTTTGTCACGTAGAACTCGGTTGCACCTAGCTTCTTCGCCTCTTCCCTTTTATTATCTGTGCTGGAGAAAACGACGACATCACATCCCATCTTGGAAGCAAACTGAATAGCGAGGTGTCCAAGGCCGCCAACGCCCACAACGCCCACGCGGTCAGTGGATCGAACGTACGTGTATAACGTGTTGAACACGGTCGATCCAGCACACATCAGCGGAGCTGCTGCTGCAGATGGGATCGAGTCGGGGATGTGGAAGAGAAAAGCAGCCTTCCAGACTGCGTGTGAAGCGAACCCGCCCTGGTCCAGGTCGGTCTCGCCGTACATGGCGCGTTCAGGACACAACATCTCGTTGCCGCTCAGACACTGGTCACAGTGCATGCAGCAATTATGCAGG
>JBBPRQ010000436.1:0-27400 GCA_038093095.1 Boletus insuetus | reverse complement strand
TCATTTAAAAGACTTACGAGTACCAGCGTATCTCATAAAAATCTTAACGATCTTTATGGTTTACCTCAGAGCTGCCTCGCCTTTGGCCACGTCACGACACGCAATCCACACTTTGGCGTTCTTAATGAGCAAGACCTGAGAGAGAGATGTTGCATGAACACGAGCGTAGACATTGAGTCTGTGGAGCGCTGGACTGACCCTCGCAGTCTCTTTGCTGATCCCCGCATCTGCTCCAGTGACAAGCACGACTTTGCCCGACGCCCAACAAGTCCGGGACGGACTCTGCTGTGAAGTGAGGTGCGGGCGGGTACGACTCGCGGAACACCGAATATGCCAAACCCATGGTGACTGCCAAGTAGTGCTGTAGTGGTATCATCCAAGGAGCGACTACAATTCGGAACCGAGACTAAGAAACGGCCAAGCCATGAAGTGTCTAGAACTGTCACGGTGGCGGTTAACATCGAGGACAACTGTTGTAGTTTCTCATGCTGGGACTAGGAAGCGAGAGTTAGTGACGGAAGATCCCGTGCGTGCTCGGAATTGAAGGCATTTCAAGTTACAAGTAATTAATCACTGCCGTGCTGTCCACTCGAGCAATTAGTAAAAGCAACTTCAAATGGTCGTGTGCTGGCAATGGATACCTCCAAGCTCAGTATGTACATAGTCAACCCTTGATCAATACGTCCTCCGACCACGACTCCCACTTGTCCGCGGTTTCAAGCAACTCCTGTCCTTTCTTTTTCAATGCATATAAAGACGCGACATGGACCGGCAGCCTCAGCGGAGGGTCTTCCAAGTAAGCTGCCTTGTATACCACCTCTGCAAATTTGAAGGGGTCGCCATCGAATGCCTGGGTAGGATTTCCAAAGACGTTGCGCATGTGCGTCGTTGGCAACAAAGGATCGGTGTACGCTGGATGGACAGGGTCTATGACTAGATTGACGGTTGGACATTTCGTGAGAAACAGCCCAGGTTCAAGGATGGTGACCTGTCGTGATACCGTATCAGATAACGCTCCTGGGAGATGGCATTGGTTGTACAGGTGGCTTACCTTGATGTTCCATTTAGGGTCCAGCTCTTCTGCGAGGCCTTCACTCAAAGCCTCGAGGGCTAAGAATCACCGAGTCAGTCCCTTCAAAGACCTTGTATGAGGTTGCAATAACATACCGAATTTACTGTAATGCGCATGAGCTTCCCTGAACGGACTTCCTCTACTGGTCACTCACCTGGCTGAATAGTACGCGATGCCAGCGGAAGAACAAATGCCAGATCCAGACGACATTTGAAGCAACAGTCCTCCCATTGGCTTGTTCTCTTCACGGAAGAATCTCACCGCCTCCTTACTCACATGCGAAGCGCCCCAGAAATTCACTTCAAAGACGCCTCGTGCACTGTTATCACTTGTGCCCTCCACTTCTGATACAACCCCAAACCCGGCATTATTCACGACCACATCGATGCGACCAAACCTTTCCCGACTCGCAGCAAACGCCACAGTCACTTGTTCTGGTTGGGTGACATCAAGCCTGAGGACTAGAAGGTTCTCGGGGTATTTCGCTGCCAGCTCGGAAAGAACCTCGGGTTTGCGCAACGTTGCGACGACTTTATCGCCCTTGTGCAGGGCGTACTCGGTGATACAAAGACCAAAGCCGGAAGAACAACCAGTAACTGAGCAAGATGAGCACAGGACGATTTGTTAGATAACAAGGGACTCACTGAACCAGACCTTCATCTCGGATGACTCTGGGGGGGGAGTGAGAACGTAGCAAGGAGAGAGGTGTTTCAGTTATATGGAAGGTCAAGGATAGTCCGGCGGGTTACGGGGGTCAGACCACCATGACTTCGAATTCCCGAAGAGATGCCTTCATAATTTACCGAGGATGTGAATCTGGGGTGCGAGAAAAAATACTGCAAATCATTGAAATCAATGTACCTCAGTGGTCAGCCAATAGTGCATGGAGAAAGTCACCTTGAGTACGACAAATATTGCCGAAACAACTTGTTTTGGCTGAGAATAGGTCGAACATGGGTCGCCATGCACAACCGTGTTTCACGCCAGTCGCTCACAAGGCAGACCTTTCAAGTCGACTTACCTGCTTGAAGCTTTACGCCCAGGCCATGGCCGTTGCACGCTAGTCTCTCACAAGGACGACCTGGTGACCGTTTGTCGATTTTCATTGCGTGCCTCAGCGCCTGAGAGGTGTAGCATGTATAAAGAGTCTGTCCCTATGATAATAATCAAAGTTCAAGCTTCTGCTCACGTACGCTCTCGTCCCATGCATCCTACCAACCAGTCCCACAACGTTCGCAACTAAGTTCCCCGTTTACTAGTAATGAACACGACCACCAACTCGCAAGTGCGCTTCACGACTGGCGCGAGCAAAACCATCGAGGAGTATGGTTGGCGTAACCTCAATCATTATGGACCATGCCTCATCATGACGAATGCCACTCTCGACCGCATCGTCGATTGTGTCCATTACAACAAGATCACGAGCCCGCAGTTGGACCTCGTACGAGAGACTTGGTGGTCGGACCCGGAACGAAACGGTTCACATTGAAATTAACAAGAATATGAATGGAGCGTCACCCCCTCCCCCGGACTCTTGCGTCAAGGGCCCAACAACGTTCACAACTTTCCCCGTATAACAGAAACGAACACGACGAACTACTCGTGGTTCCGCTTGAGGATTGGCGCGAAAAGAAAACCGTCGAGTTGTAGCACATTGTCGGATCTGCGAAAAGCATTCTTCATGTATGTAGGGACAGGCAACTGGATTCACCAGCATGAATTTTGGTCTTTCAGTATCATTTGTGTCCTTGTTACTCAATTCAGTAGACGCTCGGTTTGTCAAAATTTCGAAAGCCTCGTCTGCTTCTGTGGCGCAACGTAAACTTTTTCTCTTCTATCATGTCCGAACGTGCAGGAGAGAATAATAAGATTTCAAACAAGAAAAAGGATAAGTAAGTAGTAACAAACCAGTTCCGAGGGTGAGGTATGAGTACTGTATCAGCGGGCGAGGTTAAAAGGGAAGAAGACTGCCTGCGCCGCGAAGGGCAATTTGTCCGCCAAAACGGAGCGTCTGCGTACCCCCCGGGAAGTATGCAAGGACGTAGGCCACCAGAGCAACGACCTGGGTCGGGGTTCAGCATGATGGATGGAAAGGACCGGGTGCATGACGGACCTGTACGACGCCGGCCAACAGCGAGCCTAGCTGCGACTGTGCCTGAGAACAAGGACAAATGTCATGGCGTACGTGGGAGACGTGCAGGAATGGGTGCTTACCCCGAGCGCAAAATAGAGGGTGAGACCCAAGCTGGAGAAGTAGACGGCCGAGAAGGGGAGTCGTTCTCTAGACAACAGGTGTTTGATGTGGTTGACGGGTCCTATGAGTACAGAGAAGCTGGACGGAATTTGGTGCGGTTAGTCATGAAAAGGAGGGTCAAGGATGGACGACTTGCCCGACCATGACGAGCAGACTTCCCATGCTGCGTGGAGAAGAGTGAGCGTGAGTTGAAGGGGTAACATGGAGAAGGCAAACCTGAATGCGAGGGCGAACTTGGCGGGGCGTATTGGGAGCCAAGGGAGGCCCAGAAACGCAAAGAAAAAGCATACGCAGGCTCCGATCAGGCATGCACCGAAACCGAGCAACCTGAGGAGGCATTAAGGGATTTCCCTGCCCGGAGAAATGGGACACACCTCTCCCATCGTGACAATGCGAACCAAGCTTCTTCTTCGTTGGAGCGCTCGCTGGATCGGAGTGGGACGTAGTCACCTGCGACGGCATTGTAAAAACGTGAGAACGGGTTGGATGGTTGGGTTGGCTGAGCCTGCTGTGAGTCGTCGGTCACGCCGCGAGCCCAGCGAAACTGGGAGAGGTTGTTGCGAAAGGATTGTTCGGTGGTCGACGGGGCCATGTCAATGGTGGTTGGCTGCGGCTAAGAGTAAGACATGTAAACACGCGTACATCACAACTTGGACATGGACCGCCTCAGAGCCTGGCTCATCGCACACGGCGGATCGTTTCATCCCTCGGTGGTGCTCGAGACTCAAGGTATCGCTCGTATTCTGTGTCGTGAACCTTCGCTTGATGTGCATTGACAGGTCCGTTTGGCATATCCGTGCTCGCTCCAAGGATCGACAAGGACACCACCATCGTCACTTGTCCATTTTCTCTCATCATCACCAAACACACATCATTGCAAGCCTTGAAAACCCTTCTCGGGAGCGATGCACATGCCTCGCTCCACACCTGGTCCGAACGCCAGTTGATCTGCTCATACCTGTGCTTCCACCAGCTGTGTCCGGAGCAAAGGTTTATCGCGATCGCGCTCTCTTCCATACCTTGTTCATGATGTGTGTCGCACAGCTCTCAAGAGGTGTTGCGACATTTTCCGTACATCCAATGTCTCCCTGCCGCCGCGAACCTTTTGACGCCCCCCCATTTCACAACGGCCGAACGTGAGATCCTCCGGGGCACTAACATCTACCATGCGACGCTAGATCGTGAACGCGATTGGCGCGCCAGGTGGGAACAGTGTCGTTCTCTCGTGCAGATGGTCAACCCCGCTTGGGGCGATCTGTTCACCTGGTTCGTCCACCGTGTGAGGCTTGTCGCTTTTCGCTCACCCGTGCAACTAGGGACATGTACCTGACCGCCTTGACTTATCTTTCGTCCCGCGCATTCCCTTCTTCTATCCTCTCCCCCAATCCCTCGCTCGTCTCCACTCCATCGACCCACCCGGTACTTATTCCCGGCCTTGATTTGTTGAATCACAAACGTGGGCAACCAGTCTCGTGGATCGTTTCCTGCCAAGACACCGTCCAAGACCAAGACACGAACACCTCCAACACAATCTCGATCGTCTCACATCCCAATTCTGACGTCGACGTAGGCACGACATTGCCCGGCGAGGAACTAGTCGAAGTGTTCAACAATTATGGACCCAAACCCAACGACGAGCTCATCCTTGGCTATGGCTTTTCACTGCCAAATAACCCGGACGACACCATGACGCTCCAAATCGGTGGTTCAGCCACCTCGCAAAAATGGGTGGTCGGCCGAAACGCGCACAACGTCAAGAGTCTTTGGTCCGACATTCGAACCGTGGTTGCGAACGGGGAAAGCGACTACGAATTCGAGGACGATCTCGAAACAGCAGCCGTGTTGACGGACATGGTTCAGGCGAAGCTGGACGGCATCAAGACCGTGGCGGACGTGAGACAGAACGACGTGATTCGACCGACAGTCCGAGCCATGTTGGAGCACTATATCGCAGGTAGGCATCCCAGTCCTGGCCTCTTGTCGGTTATACATCTTACATTTGTGCCTAGGACAAAGGGAGATTCTAGAATCGATCTTGGAATTCTTGAACGAGAAACGAGAGGTAGCGATCGACGCTGCGAGGGAACAAGGCATCGATCTTGTATTTGATGAGGATGATAATAGCTAAGTGTTTACAGAAATGACATGTATTCTCTGCTGTCGCTTCGACTGTGTTGATGTTTAGATGCGGCTGGTCGACGTATATGCTCCCATGTACTTACTGATCTTTCTAGGTCACCCTGTGAGTGTCCCACCATTACAGTAGGAGGCCAGGAAGCCAGCGAAACGCTGAATGGTTTGAAGACACGAAGTCTCCTGCGTCACTTTATATGATCCACGGTTGTTGTACATGAAACTTGAAAGGAATGGAGAGTTGGTGTTCACGTCCTGAGGTTCTTAGTTCCTTCTCCTTCTCATAATACGACATAGCATCGTATTTGTCTCGGTTCTCGTCCACACAACAGTGTTTGCGGCGTCTCGTCCCAACGCTCTTTCACGATCCCACCGAGCCGACATCATACCAGAGACATTTCATCCCTGGTGACACGAGCAACGACAAAGGCTTATCCTCGCTATCCATTTCTGCCTCGCGATGCGCGACGCGAACAATGGCCAACTCGATTTCCAGTCGTTGCTTCACTGTGCAAGTTGCTGGCCAGCAAGTCATCGGACATGCTTACTGCGTGGGAGGTCGAACCGTTATGAAGACCAAATCGACGGATTGCCCCACCGTCCTTCGACGCCGCTCGAATGCCAACAGCTTAAAACAGTTCATCAATGACATTCCCTGAGGCGCATCCAGTTCCGCCCAATATTCGATGGCTACCAGCTGGATATTCTCGTCATGTTGTCGACTACCCGTCTCATGCACGGCACCACGCGATATTGGGTTCGCTGTCGCCTCGACGAGAGGTAACTTTTCATCAAAATGATGCACAACAGTTTACCCCTCGCGCATGAACAAAGGTATGGTATTTTAATAGTTTTCTATCTACATTATCCACCAATTTCTCTGATCATGGAGCTTCTCCCAGCTTGTATCACTCCCAGCACTCGCCCGTTTGTTCACCCAGGGCCCCTACGCCTTCCTCGACCTCACATCGGGTCATTCTCACACGACTTGAACGTTCCTATTTTTTTACATACGTTGAAAATCGAATAAATAGTCCTCATCCGCAGAGACTATCCGAGGCCGCACTACGCACCATGATGCTCGGGAATGCAGCCGATACGAACATGTCTCATGTCCTCTTTCGAAAGGGACAGCATGGTTCATTCTCGTCGCGCTCGCACTGTCCAAGGGTGCCCACCCACACTCTACCGCGAAGTAGACTCCATCATTCACCATCAGCGTTATCACTCGAAATAACCTACAGTGTAAGGCATACTCAATAATGTTTACCTGGTACGCTCACGATTGGCGGGGGAAATCGGGTGGAAAGAGGCAAAGGCAAAGTATCCGGATCTGGTAGAGCCTGGGTATCAGGGCATCGTTTTCTTTCAGAGGGCCCAGCTAACAAGCGCACAGCATACCAGCGTTCTTGCCAAACCACTATGCTGCATCAAATTCGGTGAGCAGGCATGGACTTAACAGGTACTTGCCTCTTTTTGTCGGTGTGCACCAGCTATGAAACGATGTTGGTAGTTAAACAGCTGCACTCACAAGCGGATTCTCTCGCCGCAGAGTTTAAGCGAGGAAGGGAAATCAGTTGCATCGACGGGGCGATCGACCTTGATCATGAAGCACTGGAGCTTTCCCCACCCGGTCATCCCGAGCGATCTGCCTCTTTGGCTTATCTTGCGAGTTATCTCGATGATCGCTGTGACAGCCAACTCCGTAGTATCAGGGACGTTGAGGAGGCTATTGTCCTCGAGCGAGGTGCCTTTGACCTTCGCCCGAAAGGACACCCCGATCGGTCATTGCCGTTGATCAACCTTGCAGCTCACCTCCACCCGGTACAATCAGCTCGGGATCATGGAGGACCTCAACGAGGCCATCGTCCTCGACCGAGCGGCCCTTAACCTTTGCCAGTAAGGAGACCCTAATCGGTCGCGGTCGTTGGAGTTTTTCTCTCCCGGTACATGCAGCTTGGCCATGGAGGACCTCGACGAGGCCATTGTCCTCTGTCGAGAAGCCCTTGATGTTTTGTCAGAAAGGACACCCTCGTCGCCGACTACGCTTGATGAGAATGGCTGCGGAGGAGGGGATGAGAGATAATGATAGTGCGGTCGAAAAGTGGGCGATGACTTCAACATATTGCTGGGCGTCTGCTTTATCTCCGAGATGCTCGGCAATGACAGATCAACCAGTTAGCAATCCAGCCTGATAGCCACGCAGTCTTACACCACCTCTTCCTGACTCTCAGCCCGGATCCTTTGTTCTAATGTCATCACCCGGAGTAGTACATCACGGTCAAGTCAGAGAATATCTACATCAACGACCACCTTACTTCAGAATTGTGTTTAACTGCCCGTGACATTGAAGGCAACATGTATAAATGGCTAACCTACACCGGCACCCACAAAACCATTGCCATTGTTTGTACATAACCCCTTTTCCAAGTACAGCCCTGCATAGAGTTTTACGATGCCAGAGATACAGCCAGTGGTATCTGGACACCGCGGTCGAATTCGCCATCAACCATCGGGCCCATAACATACATGGGCAACCGTACAATCCGTTCGGCCTTGTCCGTCATTGCAATCTCGAACTTGCCCACCAAAGTCGACACGAATGTTTGCATCTCAATCATACTGCAGTTTGCAATCAGTGATATGCCTTGATATGCAACAGGATATGGAACCGTACGCAAAACGCCATCCAATGCAAGCCTGCTGCCCACTGTAGAAGGTCAGCCTATTGTGATAGTAGGTATGCAGGTGAGTTGTTTCAGGACGTGGCAAACGAGGCGTACAGGTTAGAGTACACGCCCACGGCAGGTGAGTTCTTGTCGTCCATCGTGCCATCCAACCACCGATCAGGCTTGAACTCATGTGCGTCCTCTCCCCAGATGTCCTTATCGCTGCGATACAATGTCCAGATACCCGTCTGAGGCATGCTTATATGATCGAAGAACCCACCGATTGTATGCGGAGATGGACGTCATAACTTCCGTGCCTTTCGGAATATGGACTTCGTGGATCATGTTTCCAGATACTCCGAGAACTGGCTTAGAAAGTGGGAGAATGTCGTCATGCCTAGCCATTCGCAGGCAGCTGGTTACTATCGGGTGGAGCCGTAATCCTTCCTACAGTGGGCGTTAAGATGGCACATAGCAAATGAGTACTTTGTTACCTTGATCACAGCATTCAAGTATGGCATAGCTTCCAAATCTGTAACTGTCAGCTGTGGATCGCCGCGTTCCTGGGTGGTGGCCACAGTCCTCCGTATCTCATCTCGTAGCATCGACTGAGTTTTGGGATTCCGCGCGAGCTCCAGGAAGATGAAGGAGGTAGTAGCTCCGGTAGTCTCGTGACCTGCGAGTAGAATTGTGCTGCACAATGTGGCGTGGATCAGCCATCTGGTGACATTTTAGCATTGATAAAACCTACCGCATCTGCGCAAGCAACTCTTCGTCGGACAATCGCTTCTTCGCGGTCACATCCATGTTTGCCTTGACTGCGAGACAGTCAATGGGGTTGACCAGAAAGAAGTAACATAACGGTAACACACTGAGGAGGGTGAAGATATCCCTGCCACCCTTTCTTTCCAAAAGGGCGGTCGCCCTCTCCTGAACCATTTCCTTTATGAGATCGCTGACCACGTTCGTCGCATCGCGCGCGCGCGCGAGCCGAGGCCCTGGACCATTCTCGATCAACCACTGCACTATCTCCTGCGGGATGTACTGCGAGGCGGCGTGCATGAAAATTTGCATTGCTGAAGGTAGGGCAAAAATGTCGCGACTGCAAATGATGTCACACGAATGCCTAGAAAAATTACGCCAGACACTAACAAATAATTTCTGTACCTCTTCACGAGGGGGTGCGAATCATCTTGGATCGTATTGAATTGAACATCGAATGCGGCTGATCGGATAGTACATAATCCAATCATTCCAGAAGGAAAAGACGAACAAGCATACCGTGACACATCGCGTCTAAAGATGCACGCGAGAACCAACCCAGAGTGTCGACGACAACACCCTGATTGTTACTACTCTCAATGATCTCCATCCATTTCGTACTTACGGAGTCAGCGCAATCCTTGAAGATCGGCAAGAATGCTCTGGACTCTTTCGACCCGAATCCAGGAAGCACTATACTCCTTTGACGTTTGTGGACCTCCCCTATCATGTGATTATCTCAAACAAAAACATCAAGGAAGCAAAAACTAGTACCGTCAGCCCAGAGAAGCCCCTTCCCAGTCACCATTCGCTTAACAACGCGTTGACTGTGTAGCTTCGCATAGTTATCTCCTCCTGTGTTCAGTATCTTACGCAAAGCTTTCGCGTCTGAGATCATGAGTCGATCCTTCTGTGGGTTGAGACGTAGTTAACAATTGTTTGAATACGAAATAGTAGACTGGACCTACTCCAAGGATACTCTTGAACCGCACAACATTGCCATACTGACTCTGCCATGCGAATTCTGCCTCACCCGCTGGACGTTGTAACAACTCGAGTAAGTTGCCTGGGCGGTGACGAGTAAGTACTTGGCCGCATGCCACACGGAAAAGCCTGAGGACACTACCAACCGAAGATGAATGACGGCGACGGAGGGCCACGAATCATGGACAAAGATGGCCGAGTGGAACGCTTGAACAGCACATAAACGAGAATGAGGGTGGTTAGCCATACAGCTGTAGAGGAAGATATCATGATGGAAAATGAGTACAATAGACATATAGCTTGCAGAGATTGCCTTTATAAATTATCTGGATATATGGATGAAACCATTGAATAGTTGCCAATCTGAACAATGAAAAATCGTTCCAGAGTAGTTAGTAGGATCAATCCGTGACCGGTGATCACGTCGGACCACGCGAACAAAAGAGTGATTTCAAACCAGTCGGCAGCCCCATAGTTAACACCGACGCATTAATTGATGCTATTTCCCCGATGGAATTACGCTTGGCTTTGTGCAGCCAGGTAAGCTTGGTCGTTCAGCATTTGTCACAGGCTCACTACGGGTATACGCTTAGATAATACGTCTCGTATAGTAGTTACTAGCTGTTCCGAGTCCATACGATACCGCTATCGCGAATAAGCCTCATTTGCTGTCCGTCACGCGGATCACTGTGGGTGGTGTGAACGGCATAGGTACATTCTCTCTCTTGTGATTGTGCTATCTGTGCTGACCCGACGGTCTTGTTTTAAGCCAGCAGCTCGGATCTCGTTCCGACTCGTTCCGGGTCGCAGCGTCCACCGCTTCTTCCATCCCTCAATCGTCCTGAACGACTCTCATTGCATCCTGCTCGCCTATCTGATCTTCCACCCCATTAACTCGACTTCATTTCGACGACATGCTCGTTCTCTTCGCTTTTGGGACGCCTATGGTAGTCGCCTGGTACGACCGCTTCGCCGCTCAGATTGTCTGGCTCATCTCAGGTGATCCTCTTTCCTTGACTCCAAGTGTTTCGTCAACGCATTCTGATGCGTTTCAGACTCTGATCCGCTGTGCATGACCAATACGCCGCCACAACTCCCATGTATTCTTGCGATTTCCACCAGCATCTCAATCCGCTTTTGGGACGTTTCTCCACGAGCCATATCGTCTATCTCTTGTACTGATGAACCTTCTCCGTGGGTACACGTGATTAGTATGGGCTGCCGACTTAACGTGATGGTTTGAAACCACTCTTTTCGTTCGCGTGGTCACAGATTGATCCTAACCACTCTTTCATTGCTCAGATGCTGTCTATAGAATCCAAGGTTTCCTCGGCCGAGCTTCTTCTCTCGGCAAGATCTGAGGTATTTACCTTCATGTTTTAAGTATGTGGATGATTCCCTTCCCGTCTCGTATCATCACCATACCTATTTCCCTCGAGCTGTTCATAGAAGCAATGAGTTTCTCAGCCAAACATTCTCCCTCTGAGTCTGTCGAGACGTCGCCCATTTTTTCCCCTTTGTCATCCACTTCCGCGTCCCCTCTTACTACATTCCCTCCCTTAGAAGCAAAATCTTTCCCTCTTGTCGCACATGATCGCCAGATCGACAACATAATATTCGACCTTGGTGATGTGTTATTCACCTGGTCAGCCAACACAGGCACTTCCATCCCGCCCCAAACTCTATACGCAATTCTACGCTCCTCCAATTGGTTTGAATACGAGAAGGGCAATCTCAGCGAGGACGAGGCTTACGCTCTCGCTGCCGCAGAATTTTCTTTGGATCCTTCCGAAGTCAGCGCCGCATTCTGCACGGCCAGAGACTCCCTTCAGAGCAACCCTTCCGTGCTCACCCTTCTCCATGAACTCAAAGATGACAGCGACGTACAGCTGTTCGCCATGACCAACGTTTCAGCACCAGACTGGGAGGTTCTCCGCCACTATGGCTGCGCCGAAGACTGGGCTCTCTTCGAGCGTGTCTTCACATCTGCCGAGGCACGCGAACGCAAGCCCAACCTTGGATACTTCCGCTACGTTCTGGAGTCCACTGGAATCGACCCTTATCGCACCGCGTTTGTGGACGACAAGTTGGAGAATGTCATAACTGCGCGATCCCTTGGACTCAAGGGCATCGTCTTCACGTCGCTTGATGAAGTCATTCGCGAACTGAGGACACTTGTGCGGGACGCCATAGCTGATGGGGAGCGA
The DNA here is from genome assembly GCA_038093095.1 of Boletus insuetus. Classification (NCBI taxonomy): domain Eukaryota; kingdom Fungi; phylum Basidiomycota; class Agaricomycetes; order Boletales; family Boletaceae; genus Boletus; species Boletus insuetus. Next base: position 15,319 of record JBBPRQ010000436.1, on the reverse strand, counting down.
TATTTGCGCCACCACGCCAAGCAGATGAAATCAGTCACAGACACGGGTGTCGTCCTTGAAGAGAATTTTACGCAACTTCTTATCCTAGAGACCACGGGGGATCCGAGCCTTGTTGATTACATCAAGTATCCACGGCTAAGCAATTTCTTTAAATGTATGGATCCGTCATTACTCGCGTAGAATTAATGACTGACGGCCTGCACTAGCGGGAGGGGTTCTCACTACAGCTTCTTACCCCTGCGACCTCGATACTACATCTATCGCATGTATGGTGTCGGATCACTTTTCCCCGGAAATGAAAAACGATATCATGAACGAGATTCTGACCCTCAAGAATAAGGATGGTATCATCCAAACATACTTTGACATCACGCGTCCCCGAGTCGGTACGTACTAACATAGCGGGTCGTACACCAATTCGTAGTACTGAAATGTTTTAGATCCTGTTGTCTGTATCAATGTCCTCACCTTTTTCTATGCAAATGGTCGCGGCGGCGAGCTCCGGGAGACATTTGACTGGGTTTACGAGGTTCTGAAGAACCGAGCATTCACGAAAGGAACCCTCTACTACTACAGTCCAGACGCGTTCCTTTACTTCCTCTCGCGCTTCCTCTCCGTGTCCATTCACGCTCGTCAGCGCTTCGGCCAGCTCTTTTCCAAGCGTGTCGCCGAGCATTTCGGCGCCGAGGGGGACGCACTTGCCCTCGCCATGCGCATCCACGCCGCCGTCGCCGTCGATTTGTGCGATAGCCGAGATTACGAGCGGCTCGGAAAGATGCAAGAGGCGGATGGATCGTGGCCGACGGGGTGGGTATACAGGTACGGTGCAAAGCACATCTTGATTGGGAACAATGGCTCGTGGCCGACGGGGTGGGTATACAAGTACGGCGCAAAGCACATTTTGATTGGGAACAAGGGCTTGACGACAGCGTTGGCCGTGTCAGCGATGCGGAACTATAAGGAGTTGGAACTTCGCCTGCGTTCGTATGACTAGAGCCCACGATGATTTCCCGGTCACATCATCGCAACCTCATATTATTAGGTTCAGCCTGAGACTGGATTTGAGTTCGTTCGTCGTCGTTATACGGATCAATCATATTCCATGTATAAGTGTCCGAGTCATGTCTACTTCCATTGTATATACAAACGAAAAACGCGCGGAATCGTTGACTCTAAAGAACGAACAACACTGGTTCCATTTCTGGGTATGTACCAGATACTTGGATCTGTGCATTAACGTTCCCGCTGTGAAACGCTGCCTTCTTGCAATCGCTGGATCTGGCGAGTTGGGAGAACAAGGGTTGTTGCGAGCAGAGCCATCCCCAACCACCAAAGCACGCATATGTGACAGTGCGCGAGCAGGCGTGAGCGGTGTCAACGACTGTCTTGACAAGTATTTGGGGGTCTCGGGCGTATTCGTTTCCTCCGGAGAGACAGCGGGCAAAAGGCAATGATGTACACGACAACAGGATTAATTTGCTTAACGTGAGAGCAAACGTCTGAAATGCGATTAATTCATCATTATGACCGACATGCTTGTGTATAGGGTATCTGCAAAACTATTCTCTCCTCGTATATGTATACTGGGAAATGTTCTTGTAGTACGAATGAGTCGACCAGTACATCACTCTTCCATCATCTAGGCAACTCATATTATCAGCGACCAAAAAAAATTGGAAGAAGACGCACGTCCGATCCTCTTTCTGCACTCTCAAAGTCATTCTCAGTGAGGACCCGCCCGTTCAAAATTTTACCCATGTGGGTCTGGCCAAACGACATTCCATTTCTCCGAAGGCCGAGCAACACCTTGACGAATGGCAACGGCGTATATCGGAATGTGTGTTGAGTTCGTCCAGAGAGTGAGCCACGACGATGTTCGGGTGCGATGAACCCATCGCATTCGACGACCATTACTTCCTCGTCTTGTAGATCTGGAGCGTACACACAAAGGAATTGACATAGTCGGATGTACGCCGCGTGATCGCTCAGATAAAGTTGACCTGCAAATACATTGAGTTGGCTCATGAGTGCTCGGGGCGGAGTCCAATCAGACGAGACCGCGGGGATGTTGTACAAGTCAAAATTGTCGCTCGGCTTCATAGACTTGGCCGTTCGTGGGGTGTACAAGTGGAGGTGAACGTGCTCGCTCTTGCGGATAGACGGCAACAACCGATTGACTTCATGAGGGCTGAGAATGACGAGTACTCGTTCACCAGCTGTCTGACTGGAGAGGATCCACTGAACGGGTCGCAGGAACTCGTCCATTTTGGACGATGCGTCACCTTCGGAGGGAGCGATTGTCCGACAGAAGTCTTCCGTAGCCAGGACCCAGCGGGTCCAGACCTGCGACTCGTTCGTAGCTGCAGAAGTGTTGCCGAGAGTAGTGAAAATCGGGCGAAAAACAGTAGAATCGCTGGGGATGACACCGGTCTTGACAAAGCTGGAGACCCCCTTGGAAACCGAATGTTTCGCTGGTGATGCTCGAGGCGGTCGTTCCACTTCTCGTTCACGTTGGACCTCATGTATGATCTCACGCTCTTGTTCTTCGTCCATCTCCGCCTCGCGAAGTGAAGTGATGCCAAGGCTGATGCAGCGCTCACGGATCTCGGGTACGGTGAACGCAGTCGGACGCGAGGCATCGTGTGGCGTATAGAGCTCCACAAGCGATTTGACCTCGGGTTGAAGCCACTGGGTTGATAGTTGCTCTGGTGTAAGCACGTCGGTGCAAAACTTGTACCATGCATTGTAACGAGTTTGGTGATCTGTCCCTTGTTGTGCCCAATGAGGTGCCCGCTGTTGGACATCATCACATGTCTCGCCTATTGTCCAATGAAGGATGTCAATGGTGTTGATAACGTCCCCAGGCCCTTTGTCAGCCACAGAACGGATACGGCGATCAATTTCGAGAGGGGCGAAGAACATAAGAGAATGGCCATGACCGAGCTTCCGCATGCGCATACAGCCTGCGAGAGACGGACGCTCAGATGCGTGGATCAGAATGGTGTAAACTATACATACCTTGCGCCAAACGGTCTTTGGTGACCTTGGGCCCGAGCGTGACGGCGGCACGGAATCCAATCGGGAACTTGATATCAGTCCCTCGTGTATGAGCATCATCGAGGTATATGATACATTGATCTAATTGGTGTGCGAACGGCGACGATAGCAGAAGCTGCGTGCTGCCGTCTCGCGTGAGGACAGTCAGTTCATCATCCTCATTAAAATAGATGGCTGCAGAAGTATTTGTGCTGGTGGCGAGCCACGCTTCAGCTAGCTTGTGGTTCTGCAAATCGAGCATTTGGGCACCGACGTCCAACAAAACGCGTATCTCGGGCTGTTGAGCAACCAAGATCTCGAGAAATTCGGCAGTAGTTCGCCGCTCGCCATTCTCATGGGTAGTGCATAGGTAGTAATTGTTCTCTGGCTGTAGAAGGTATGAAAGGACCTTCGCATTGGTCCCGCGCTGATGATCGGGGTCGCGCTGCGTGATGTGTAGCGGTAATAGATATCGTCCGTCGTTCGTTCCCGAAAATCCTGAAATACAGTTCAGCAAGTGAGTGGGAAATCTCGTCCACACTCACCAGTCACCAGACGTTCTTTTTTCTCTGCCAAGTCCCAACCCGAACACGCCAGTTTCGACGGAAACTCTTTTGCTTCCTTTGGGAAGACAGCTCTCGACAGGAAAAAATCGACCGTGGCGTGATTGCGAGAGAACAAAGGAACAAGAAGTGTCGTCCATTGCTCTGAAGACTTCAGGTTGATGGCGGTGTAATTCCGAAGTGAATCCGGCACGGAATGACAGTCTCGAACCCAGAGGTTGTATTCCATTGAAGGGTCGTCCTGCTTCAACAATAATTGGAAAGAGATCTTGAGTTGTTCCTCGGTTAGGCCCCCATAGTAATACGAGAGGCATGTGAGCACAATCGCGACATCCGGGTGTCCAAACTCAGCCTTCGGCGCCGGTACATCTTTTGCACGATACGGAACTGCAAGCATGGTGCGCTCTGGGGCAAGACCATAATCTACACGCCATCGCTGATCCCGAAAAGCGAATAGAAGGATATCAGTGGCTAGGAGACCACGGAGCAGTAGTAGGCCCCCCCAGAGCGTGCTGCGCCGAGCATATTCTTCCACGATCTTGGACGTCGACAGAGGCACATCCTTCTCTGTGAGGAAGCTGAGAATGGCATCTCTGAGACAAGAATTGAGTTGCTGAAAGTTGAAGTTTGGGAGGAGGCCGTTGATCGCGTCGCGTGCTATCTTGGATATAAGAGCTTCAGCAGCGTCGGACTGTAAGATCCGAATATGGGGGAAGGAACCAGGTGGACCATTTTCGTATTCAATCCCCTCTTTGAAAGATGTTCGAAGGAGCCTCGCATGCTTTCTAACAGCAGCAAGAACCTGTTGAGTCGTAGTCCAACGTTCAGGGAAGCCCTCCATAGGCTGCTGGCAGCCGATGGTATATACCAATTGATAGCGAACATGAAGAATCTCGTCGCTTTCGTCTAGGATGTCCCGTGCAACAGAATGCAACCAACTCTGCAGTGTCAACAACGACAGAGCAATGTTCTTGTCCGAGGATAGTTGTTTCTCTACGGTCACCAACTTGAGCGACAATACATGATCTGGCTGGACGACCATGATGCCACGTTTGCGTACACATTCTGACGTGAGTGTCTGCAGAGCAGCTACGTGCATGGGACCGATTGAGAGTGATCGCGAAAATGGAATGTAATAGATTTGACGATTGGTAAGCCCGCTGAGGCGATCGACGAGGATCTGGAACATCTGGGTGGTCAAGGCTTTGGGGACGACAACCCGAACTAGTTGCTCTCCATCGGCCAGTTTCACGATGGAAATAGGCACGATGACAGAGGACTTCCCTTCGCCCATGTTGAGTTGCATTGCTGTATTGTCTTCAGAATGCGGGGATATCATCTCGTTGGCAACGTGGACCTGAACGCGACGAATGAGGAAGTTGCTCTGTAACTGGCCACACGAGGCAAGTTGACTGAATTCAGAAGAGGAGCACATTTGTCACACAGAAAAACGCACCTGGATCAAAATCCAGTCTGGCTCGGCTTCAGGATCCCACCCATCACATACCCCATTATCTAACTCCTTGTAGAACTCCTCACAGTGACCGCTCAAGGCAAGAGAAAGCAACCTTCGAGCACGCTGTAGTTCAAGCAAGGATAGCGCCAAGCGAGTAATCCGTTTCTTCCAAGGCAGAGGGAGCTTGACCAGTGACGTCGGAGCAATGCATCGAAAAAGTACTTCCGTTGTAATGCGTGGCCATTGACTAGATTGCTCGAGAGCTTGATCACTTTCGTTAATTGGACCGAGAATGTTCTTGATCTTTGCCACATCCTCCGCAAAACCATCTCTGCAAAGCGTGTAATAATCCACCAACAGCTCGATTGCCTTGCCAGCGGGTTCCTCTATGATGACTTGAGATGCTGGGGCGCAAGACACTTCATCGCAAAAATGTCTTGCACTTGTTACAAGGTCGGACGCATATTGATGTTGAAATAAGTCCTGTGAGTTCCCTTGAATAGTCATGATCAGTCGTTGGAGTTCGTGGAAACCCGACGAAGATGAGGTCGTTTCAGCCGAAACGAAATGGGGAAGTTGGTTACGGGGTTGTACTGGCGGCGGTGATCGGGTGAATATAAGCTCGTCTAAGGGGACCGATGGGGGCATACAAAACCGGATGCTGAGAACAGGATCAAATTTGTATCGTGGCGACATCGCTGGTAAAGCTTGGGGTCCAGCACTGAGGTCACGGAGGATGGCTTGAACACGAGTCAGATGTTCCCGAAGCTGGATATTCCGAGAACAACTTTGAAATAGACCTTGAATATTGGAGTCCAGAAGTCTACAGCTATATGCGTTGGAATTGATCGAGACTCTGGGAGGGTTGGGAGATGGCCACGCCTTAACTACTCGCTTGGCTACATTGTTGGCGTCCGTATCCAATCGGGTTCTGTATACCTTGCGCCGACGCTTGCCCAAGACCGAAGGTATTTCACCTAGTTCAGCAGGGATGGAACTCTCGGGGCTGAGATGAAAACTATATGCGCAGGAAACTACAAACTGCGACACCATTGCTCGTGTGGGTTGATATCCATCTGGGAGGTTATACTCGGAATGAGCGGGGAGATCCTCTGCACGAAATCCTGGGTGTACTGCGAAGGCTAAGAGAATTAGGGCAATATCACTCTGATCCTGCGAACGATAAGCCATGCTAGATAATGAGAACAAGAGCTGGAAACGATCCCGGGATTTCTTGCTTTCTCGAAGAGCATTGTAGGCTTCGATCCATATTTCTGGGAGACGGGGGTCCAGCCATGAGCTTTGGTATGTGAATGACAAAGCAGTATCACTGGTCAAAGGGCTTTTCCATGATTGGACAAGCCTCACCAAGTCCGTCACGGTGATTGCTGCCGGGTGGACTGACCATTGGAAAATGGAAGTTGCTGCCATGAAGGCCCGGTGCTCAGCCGAGTCGGACGATATGAGGTCGCGAGAATGGTACACTGCATCACTGTGCCCCCTCGGGAATCGCTGGGAAGTCTCGCTCGGCAGAAGATGGTGAGTGCGGAGTAAACTGCGCATAAATAGATGGTCGTCGTGCGATGGGAACTTCTTGAGACCATCTGTCTCCCAACTATCATGAAAAAGTCGTGCTTCTTCCACATAGCCCTTGATTTCCTTGGCGGCGAGGTATAGACAATGGTTTTGGGAGCGAACGGGAAGGTTGAGCCAATGGATGACTTGCATGTTCTTGTAGCGTGGGTGGAACGAACGCGATGGACACAGGGAGGCGATCAACTGCAGGAGATCCGCATCACGAGAGCCGAATTTAATGACCGAGCGACAAGATGCTGACCGGAGTAGGCCTAATGCCTCCTCTGTACCTGACTTCCCTGTTAGTGGATCGGTGCTGTACCCACTACTGGTCAAGGCATGTAGGTAGGCACGGTAGAGCTTGTTTGTCAAGCTGACATTCCCGGTCAAACAACTCAGCTCAGTATCAGCTCTATACGTCTGATATGTGACCCGCTGAAGAGCAGGATTACGGGTATTGACAGCGACGCGAACATGATGCCCGTCCGTCCGAAAAGAAATCTCGCCCTCGGGAATGAGGACACACCGTGGGACGAGCTCGCCAGAGTTAATGTCGTCCCGAAGCTTTAGCCGGAGTACAAGTTGATTGGCCAAACCAAACAGTGTCCCGATCGACTGGTTTTCGTCGTAAACCATATCCCGGATATTGTGAGATTGGAGGTCCCCGTCCTCATTGACGTAGAAAGATAAGCCATAGCGGGGTAGGGCGACAACCAGTTGCAACGACGACGATGGGTGGTCAGGGTCGAGCGGTAACACAGTGACGAGGAGATTCTGCGGGGCATCGAGTGGCTTCAAGAGACTTGACAACATAGTCCAAGATGGGCTTCGAACGTCTAAGAGAAACTCGCGGCCTTTGTACATGCGATATTGCCCAGGTGTACAATCAACGCTCCAATTTTCTGATGAACTCTCCCAGGTCCTGTCGATCGGGCGAAAGTCCATGACGGACGTGGAGAGATTGAGCCAGTGAATGTGACCCTGAAGCAAGATCGCGGGAAAGTCGCTCTCAAGCTTCTCTTGAGGAATGAGCTGGATGATTTCTGATCGGCCTGCAGCTGTTCGTTTCGCTCGTATCACGAGGACCTTGTCTCGGAGAGAAAAATACACCTGGAAGTGCGACCTGAGATCTCGAGACTATGTGCCACACCTCAATCGGACTCACCCGGTGTCCGGAGATCATGCCACGTGTCGAGTGATCCATTCCTGGGAGATCGCCTGGTATCACATCAAGTACTTGCTGTGGAGACACTCAGCAACTTGTCATGTCGAGCAGCGTAATACCTACCTCGCCAAAGATAAGGATATATAGCGGGTGCTGTACGATCGCACTCGGCAATCTACTGAGCGGTTTCCCATCCACCAATAGCGTCCCATCAAGCAAGTTGAAATGGACAGTTTGCGAGCATTGGCTGGTCGTCGAAGCCGTCGTACATGAGATAAAGCGTGAATTTGGATCCGGAAGAGGACTCCACTGCGAACCTGGGCGGTAGTCTGGCCAAACTCTACCGACCGCGAGGTCGACCCCACGGTTGCTCCAGTCAGCTTGCACGACATCACTTAGGAAGTTCTCAAGCGCCAAGGACAGGCGATGATCTCGATCAAGAAGTAATTGCGAGTATGGGGGGAGAGCCAAGACATTGGTGGGCGTGTTGTCATGGATCAGTATCGCGCAGGAAACAAAGGCTTCGACGTCCTCTGCAGAGTTGAGGAGCTGTTCAACCATAGCTGGGTCGACATCAAACGTGCTGCGGGAAATGGCGGCAGTATCCCGCAATAGCCCGGAGAGTTCTTCATCCCCCGGTGTTCTTGTGAGTTTGTCTGATAGCTCCTGGACCCATGAAAATGTCTTCATGCGCACATTGCGAAGAAGCTGAATAACTCTCTTCGAAACCGATTCATCGGGGTTGGCCGAAAGTAGCCGACTGAGCAATAAAGAAACAGTATTCATCGTCACCCCTTCCAACCAGTTGGCCTCGACATCCGCAACGAGGTTTTCGAGCTCGTCGATCAGCGCGTGATCAAAGGTATCCTCTTGGAGTTCTATGTGCCACTTCAACTTCGTACTTGAAAGCGATCCCACTTGCATGATCGCCTGAGCTACCAACAGGTGAACTTCGGGGCATCGGAAGCTAAGCGAGCGGTCGCGAAGCTCTCGTAGGATATTGAGCCATTGGAGAGACCCCCCGCTGCGCAAATGACCGAACGCCAAAAACTCTTGTCTCGAAATATCCATGGGACAATCAGCTTGATCCGCTATGACATCATTCGGGGAGTGGATAGTGTCATCGACGTATTGCTGAAGATTAGAATATGGACCTTTCTGGAGTTCGTACGTGCAGTACCGCTTGATATCGACTTTGCCAAAGGCATTTGCGACAGGAATACCCTCCCAGGTATCAAATCCGAAAAACTCAAGACCGTTTCTAACACAAATCTGGTCTCCCGTCGCTGGAATGGAGATTGCATTACGTTCCACTGGTCGCGAACTCGACGCTAGGGTAATGCGGGATCTTGGATGCTGCACGAAATAGCGTTTTAGTGCAGGATAGTCGCCGAGGAGATAGGGCCTTTTTCCACGAGGGCGTTTGGAACAAAGGCCAACTAAGAGTCGGCACGTGGCAGAGCGCCACATGCTAAAAGTCAAGGGACAGGCAAGTTCAAACACAACGACTGCCGCGCGAAGGTTATCGCCTGGGAGAGGCCATTCGTAGACATCAAAGTCCATCGAATTGAGCTTTCGCTCGAGGTCGCACTTGCGGCAAATTGACGAGTCGTGTGAATTTCCATCCAGAATATCGTATGTGTGATCGATTCCGTCCGCTTCGAGCTTGACCTCGGCGTGCTGCTTGTTGGCCGTTTCGAGCTCCTGGTTTTTCCTGTCTACCTCTCGCTGCGCAGCTCCTTCGATCCGACCTCTCAAGTCCTGGAGTGATGAAGATTGCTTATAATAGCACACTGCAAAAGTCTCCTCCGAGATCACTGGAGAAAAGACAGAAGATTCTGGCCTAGAATCTGTTCGAGAGTGGCGACGAGAGAGGTATCGGTGCGCTTGGTGAAGTCGACGAATGCTGCTAGCTTTTCGAAGGAGTAGTTTTTCTAACAGAGGTTGTGATATCTCCGGGTTGTACTCGTTGAGCATGGGAATTTCGTCCAGAGCCAGCTTGTCAAGCGCAATCCAAAGCTCGATCGTGGTCAACAGCATGATTGAAAGCTGTTCTGGATTGTTCGCGTACGTTTTCAGCGCGGCAGAAGAATATTTGTCGGCTAAAGCATCCAACTTCACACAGGCTTCGCCAGCATTCATGACGCCGTCAACCCAGGCATCAATACCCTGCTCTACCGCACACTCGACATCGTAGAGGGCGACAAGAGGTTCAGCCCGGAATGCGCTCGCGAAAAAGGCTCCATCGGAAGACAGAAAATCGTCAAGAGCACCTCGAGGACGATGTTCGGGGTGGAAGGGGACAGCGGGAACAGTATCCCTATTAAGTAGGCACTTTTCGAGGTATGGGCGACTGCACGAGAGCGAAAGTTGAACATCATGATCAAGGTTGAGCTCTGAGAATGCATGGGATGGAGACGCGCGTTGGGCAGCCTGTACCTGTTCCCACCTGTCATCGAGAACCTGTCGAACGCGACTACAGGTCTCAAGGGCTGCTTTCATGAGCCAACCAGGCGCGAGAGGACCGAGCTTCCTCAATCGCCGACTAATTTTGGTCGACGCAAAATAGAGGAAATCGTTGGGAAGGTCCACCCGGATCGCTTCCTCTGCGAGTCTGGCGAGGAAAAAGATGATGAAGCCTCCGTAGGAGTCGTGACCCTGCGGAGACGAGTGCAGGGTTGTCTGAATCGCAACTCTGAGGAGGAGCCACAGCGACGAGCGACGCCAAGGGAGCGATGAACTACCCGAGACAACAACGTCGTCGCCAATACGTTTGGTGATGCGAACAACACTTGTAGCTGGGCGTCCAACCCCCCGCAAGATGCCGGTAAGTAGCTCTGTGATGTGGCGTGGGTCGGTGGTGTCTCGACGTTCAAAGGCGTTTTCCTCCGTGCGGAGGGTCCCCGTGTTCGTATCCAACACGTCTTCATTCATGCACACGAGGAAGTTGGCGAGTTGAGACCGGAAGTCAGCATGATCAAAGACGTTGTTGGGAATGTCGATGGCTGGGCCAGGGTACGAGCATAGAAGTTTTCCCTGCGCCATAATCACAGAAGTTGCTTGCGGGGATACCTCAAAGGCAGTATACACGGTAACATCCCTCTGTTTTTTAAACATGACCCCCGCGTTCTGGGCGCGAATGAAGAATGCGAGGACGTCTACGTGTCATTCGAATATCATCAGCGACCATGCGACGCGTAACAAGCATTGAACGCGTACCTCCGTGCTGCATGGTACTGAGCTGAGATACGACGCGATTCCTGTCGAGCTTTGCAGACCGGACAGTCGCGCCGAGGTTTCCCAGCATTTTTTCTATGAAATACCATTCGGATTGACCAGCGATGGCGACGACGCGCGTATATGCGTGGGCGGCATCGACAACAGCCTTGATGAGTGCTTGGTCGTTGGAGGAAGAATGGTCATCTGCACCAGGGAGACGTGGCGGACAGAAGACGTGGGTAATGATGTACTCAAGAGCGAGAATGGGTTCCATTTGGTGCGTTGGTGCGTTTAGACTTGACGGTGGAGAAAGAAAGGAAGACACGTCGGCCAAAATGGAGAGTCTGATTAGAAGCATTTCGTTGTACCTTGCTTGGCGCATCTGTTTACACTTTGTCCCTGTCAACAGGCTGGCGAATTGACACATAACTCGGTACTTACTCTCTACATCTTAGCCGATAAAGGCAGCGAGTGAGTGATAACAAGCGACACAACACTGTGGCGAATCTACCTCCATGGACTACTTATTGTCGTCAACGATGTCGTGAACATGTGCCGATCCGGCGTTCGGTCCATACTGAAGAACAGTCCTGTGAAGGGAAGGACGAGATGAGAGACAGAGTGGTGATTGGTTCCAACTGCCAGTAGTCAGAAATAAGGTACGGGTTCAAGCTCGTGGTCTCAGCCTAGAACACTGACCTGTTGTCTGGCAGCTTGCATGACGGTAGTCTGGTGACCGGTCAATGAGGCAAGCCGCGTCGATAGATTTGACCTGCAAGAGGAATGATTCGCCTATTACCTAAAACTCCGCATTCCCTCCACGTTCTCAGTGTCGTAATGTTACAAACACTGATGGCATCCCGGGTTAAGTTCCAGAGTCCCAGACAACCCAAGATCTAGTTCCTAAACAGACGCTGCTACCTCAAACATACTGACACGTTTAATCCGTGAGCCTGGCAACGAGTTCCTCTAGCTCATTTCTCCTTCACGACTCCACGAAGGCGTGTGCGGAAATTATATAAACTACCAGTAGAGAATACAATTTCCCACAGTATGACTTCCTCTATGTCTTGAGCAGCACTCTGTACATGTCTGCCGACGCATATGTACTACGCACAGCCTAAAATTTCCGGGATGTATCTAGGCCCTCGGGTTCCTGTGCGAGCGCAAGGGCATGAGGCCTGATTGGTCATTTGCAGGGTTGCCTTCCGGAAGTGGATGAACGCACGCAACACTAGTCTGGGGACCAGACTAACGCAACACACGCACTCGGACACTGTCGACGCACATCGGATGGGCTTGCAATAAGGTCGACGGTTTGCCTCGCGCAACCTCTTTTTAGACGGGCTGGTCACCAGACTCTGTGTGAGATTTCCCGCTGTCCAATCCCATTCTTTTACTTACCGCCAGGCACGCCGCATGGTTCACTCTGTTCGCATTATCACTCGACCATTCCTTACTCAACCGGTCTATGGGTGTGCTCACAACAAGGAGTGTGATGGACGAGGAAAAGGGGATGAATCCAACGGGGCGGAACAGGTGATCAGATAGCACGGGTCGTTCTCGCCGAACAGGGAGACATTGCGGTGGTTGGACGTGGTACAGCCTGCATGTCGTTGCCTTTTCAAGGCCCAGGAGCCAGGAGCCAGGAGCACAGCATGCCAGCATTCTTGCCAGACAACCGTGCTGCGTCGAGTTCCGAGTCGGTGAGCAGGCATGGATTCAACAGGTACATACCTCTTTCTGTCCGCACACAACAGCTGTGAAATGATGTACCTGGCAGTTAACCAGTTGTATTCATGGGCGGCTTCTCTCACTGCTAATTTTACGCGAGGAGGGGAAACCAGTTGCATCGACGGGGCGATCGACCTTGATCGTGAAGCACTGGAGCTTCGCCCCCCCGGCCACCCCGAGCGATCCGTCTCCTTGACTTCACTTGCAAATCATCTCGGTGATCGCTACAACAAGCTCGGAAGTATCAGGGACCTTGAGGAGGCCATTGTCCTTGATCGAGAAGCCCTCGAGCTTCACCCGAAAGGACACCCCAGCCGGTCAGTGTCGTTGAACAACCGTGCGGTTCGTCTCGTCACCCGGTACAATCGCCTCGGGGTCATGGAGGATCTCGATGAGGCAATTACCCTTGCCCGAGAAGCCCTTCACCTTCGCCCGAAAGGACATCCTGATCGATCGATATCATTGAACAACCTTACAGTTTGCCTCTCCACCCGATACAAGCAGCTTGGGGTCATGGAGGACCTCGACGAGGCCATTGCCCATGCCCGACAATCCCTCGACCTTCGCCCGAAAGGACACTCTCATCGGTCCATGTCGTTGATTAGCCTTGCAGTTTGCATCCACAACCGATACATGAGACTTGGGGTTATGGAAGACCTCGACGAGGCGATTGTCCTCGATCGGGAAGCCCTTGATCTTCGCCCGAGGGGCCATCCTGACCGGTTAGCGTCGCTGACCAACCTTGCGGTTCGTCTCTCAACACGATACAAGGAGCTCGGGGTCGTGCAGGACCTCGACGAGGCCATCGCCCTCGATCGAGAAGCTGTTTACCTTTGCCAGAAAGGACACCCTGGGCAGTCGACGTCGTTGGACAACCTTGCAGTTCATCTCTCCACCCGCTACAAGCAGCTCGGAGTCATAGAGGACCTCGACGAGGCGATTGTCCTCGATCGAGAAGCCCTTGACCTCTGCCCGAAAGGATATCCTGGTCGTCCAGCATTGCTGGGCAACCTTGCATTTTGTCTCTCTACGCGGTACAATCGACTCGGGGTCATGGAGGATCTCGATGCGGCTAATATCCTCAACCGAGAAGCCCTCGACCTTCGCCCTAAAGATCACCCTAATCGGTCAGCGACGTTGAGCAGCCTTGCAGTTTACCTCTCCACCCGGTACAAGCTGCTCGGTGCCATGGCCGATCTCGACGAGGCCATCGTCCTCGGCAGAGAAGCCCTTGACCTTCGCCCGAAAGGACACCCTGACCGAGCAGCGTCGTTGAACAACCTCGCAAATTATCTCTCCACCCGGTACAACCAACTTGGGGTCATGGATGACCTCGACGTGGCCATTGTCCTCGACCGACAAGCCCTTGACTTCCTCCCCCAAGGTCATTCTGATCGTTCGACATCGTTGATGAACCTTGCGGTTCGTCTCTCCACCCGGTACACGCAGCTCAGTGTCAGAGAGAACCTCGAGGAGGCCATCGTCCTTGACCAAGAGGCCCTTGACCTTCGGCCGAAAGGACACCCTGATCGGTCGATGTCATTGAACAATCTTGCGATCCGTCTCTCCACTCGCTACAAGCAGCGCGGTGTCATAGAGGATCTCGACGAGGCCATCGTCCTCGGCCGAGAAGCACTTGATCTTCGCCCCAAAGGACACCCTGATCGGTCGATGTCATTGGACAACCTTGCTCGCCGTCTTTATGATCGGTTCATGGGGTTGAGGCAGTCACAGGATAAGGAGGAGTTATTCAATCTCTATGCTCAACTTGTCTATTTACCCCCAAACGTGTCTTCAAACGATCTTTCTGCTGCCAGGACATGGATTTATGCAGCTGAGGATTTTCAGCATCCCTCCATACTTCTCGCATATGAAACCTCCCTTCGGTTACTCATCCAACATCTGGCCATCCTAACTTCATTGCCTCAGCATCTTTCTATCTTCAAGATTCTCACATCATCGCTTGCCGTGGATGCGTTCTCAGCCTGTCTCCGTAACCACTCCCCTGCCAAAGCAGTCGAGCTTCTGGAACAGGGACGAGGTGTCTTTTGGAACCAACTCACTCGCCTCCGCTCTCCCCTGGACGATGTCATTGCATCTGGGATGGCAGGAAAGGGCTTGGCAGATGAGTTCACACGTCTGGCATCGCTCGTTCGCCATGTCCTCGATTCGCCTGGTACAAATCAGCATGAACAGTTGTGCCATCTGAATCTTGAAATGCAGAGAATTGTAAACAACATTCGTGAGCTACCTGGGCTCTCTCGTTTCCTTCTTCCCTCTCTCCTTTCGGATCTCCAATGCGCCGCCAGCGGGGGACCTGTCATCATCGTCAATGCGAGCCAGTACGGTTGTGACGTGCTCGTCATCTTGCTTGACCGCGACTCTGTTCACATTCCATTGCAGATTACACGGGAAGATGTCCGTGATCTGTCAACAGAGCTTCGTGCCTTAACTGTGTGCGCAAGACGATCCGACATGACAAGACAGCTTGGGGGGTTCTTACGGAAACTCTGGGATCGGATCGTCTCTCCCATCGTTGATTTGCTTCAGACAACCGTTCCACCCCACTCC
>JBBPRQ010000435.1:0-27424 GCA_038093095.1 Boletus insuetus | reverse complement strand
TGTAGCTTTCTAAAGCCCCCTAAAAATATGAGACAAACATAAGGAACATTCTAAGAAGCAAGGATCTCGATGAGAACAAAATACCTTTGCTGGAAACTTGAATGATTTGCCATTTACAATTTCATGGAAGGCAGGAAGACACTGTTGCAGTGATATTGCTGCAGTACAGATTGTAGTGAAGTGTGTCTTTCCAATGCCCTCAAGTCTGCGTGAGATACCTAGTCTACTGTGTGCAGCCCCTAGGGCATCTGCTGCATGGCTTGATTTTTGAAAGAAAGTAATGATGGCATGAAGGTCTTTGATTAGCTGATGTAGATTAGTATGTAGGCTAACTCTGATGATGCCATGGGTAGTAGCTCACCTCACTAAACATGTCAAGCTTGGCAAGATCTTTTGCGAGAAGGTTAAGATGGTGACAAACATCTGACATTGGAATGCAAGTTGTCACTTCTTGTGAAACAAGTTGACAGGCCAGGCATGTATTTCCTGTGTTATCCGAGGTAATTCCAGAGAAGCAATGTTGTCCAACAAGGTCCATGTTTCTAAGGGGCATCTGTGCAAGATAGTCCCCTGTATGTGAAGTGTTGGATGAGTCTTCACCTTCAATAAGAAAGCTGTGACCATCTGCTGTTGTGAAATGCACCGTGTAGACTGATCTAGTCCCCTTGGTAGTCCCGCCATCAAATGAAACTGTGAGGTGATGTTGCGTATGGAGATACTCCAAGCTAAGTCCACGAACGTGAGCAGTCTCTGTAACGCTCGCCCATAACGAAGACCCTAATGTTGACACTACTTGAACTTTTGGTACACTTTACTTTCCTAATCATTGCTAATCTATTACAGAAATACCGAACATACATCAATCTCGTATCATGTGACCTTTGTCACATGATCTAGTCACATGCCATCACGAGACCTCAGTCACATGATCTTATCTCTTATCTCGGCTATGCACCTCATGGCAACCACATTGTATTCTTATCGTCGCCTCATGCTTTTCCTCTTGACTCACTTTCCCTTATCAGCCAATAGCAATAACCGCTCTTATCTAGAGCCTATAGCATAAGTCTCTCTTATCTCTCTTATCGCCTCATGGTACCCAGTGACCACACTATTAACTACTTATGGTCAGTATAGCCTTTAGCATAGCATGGTCTGTGCATGGTCTCTCATAGTATATATAGTCGTACTTATAGTAGTACAGACCTTAGTCTTATTCACCTGAATATTCCTCTTGGTTATTCCTGGAGTTTCCTCTTGGTTATTCTTGGATATTCCCCTTCTATTGAAGTCCCTCAGAGGGCACCACAATCCTATATTGTTATCACACTCTGTTGTCTAGGATCACATATCCTACGAGCTCAATATCGAGTCCCTTCGTAAGGTACAGTTGGGATAAGGTATTGTTACATTGAAGACCAAGGGTCGTTACAGTCTCAGTTGGGATATGTGCATCAACAACGACTGTGCTACATGCAGGCTTGTATGCAGTATTGGCAACCGAAAATATATCTTTCCACTCAGGATAGTTGACAAGGGTTGGTGGTAGTGCCATGACCCAGAGTAGCTTGATGATCGCGAGGTCAAGTCTTCTCTTTAGTACAGCAGAACCTTCTTTGCCAAACTGCTCCTTGATCATAGTCTTCTTCGTCCCTCCTGTCTCACTTTCCTTGCCTACCAAACCTGAGGCATGCTCCAATGCCTCTAACATGGCACCGGGACTCTCATCCATGATACATTTGCCTCCTGCCGGAGCATAGATGGAAGACGATGACAACCAGCTGCATGCTTCAGGATGCACTTTTGGTTGGCTGGTGCTGCAAGACTGTATCAACAATCCTTGCCAATGCACCAGTACTGTAGCTTTTTGGGTTGGTTGGGGGGATGACACAGTTGCATTACTTTATCGAGTAGTGATGTGTAGGGCCGGCCTTGAGCTTTACCCAGAGCTGGCTTCTTTTTGATAGGGTGCATATCGACAAGTTCGCCATCAAAGATTTCCATGTTGTCGGCACTGGCAGCGGATTCATCAAGCATCTGTTAAAAGCAAATTAATGGTGATGATAGAAAATAAACCAGATAACCTACTCTCTTTCACTTTTTAATTTTTCAGATGGGCCAGACTTTTTACTAGCGGGATTGTGGTGTAGCAATAATGATGAACAGGGGAACACTTGGGACGATTCTCCAGGGTTACCATCTTCTGAGAGAGGGGGTCTTGACTTGGTCGATAACCCTTTGATTGTGGGCATACACTTGTTTCCCACTCTCATTTGCTAGTTTAAAACATAAAAATATGAGGGACACAATGATAAATTGAACTCACATGTGCATTGATAATCATGTTACCCCAGCGCAGCCGAGCGAGATCAAGGTCAGCAGGATGTGGTGGAAGTAATGGATGGATGTCAGGATCAATGTGGTGCATCAATGCATTTGCAGCAAGCAATCCACAAGAGTATGAGTCGATCTGTGCCGCAATGGCAAGCAATGTCCAAGTGAATGGCGAGGTGAAGTAATGGGCAAGCCACCATTCAATTGTGTCCTTGAGGTCAGTGGAAACAGCTTGTTGCATGGAGTTGCCATAGGAGATGTGGGGCTTCATAGAATCAATTGCAATCCCTGTCCAATGGTTGCCTTGAATGTGAGATAGAAAGCACATCATATGGAGGTTGTTGGCTAGAAGAGTACCAGCGCTCTCTAGAGATGAAGCAATAGAGTGTTGTGCATGGCTCTGTAAATGAGACTTGTGGGCAGCACGAACCAGAGCACAGAAGTACATGCTCTGGATCCTGTACTTGAGTTCAATGGTGGGGTTGACAACTTTGACCTGCTCATACATAATGTCCAGCATGGCATTGAAGTTTGATCCACTCAGCCATTCATGTGAAGCAAATTGGCTCAACTCCTGAATGGGAGTCCAGTCCTTGAACCTGTTGACCGCCACTGTACTGCACCATGCAAGCATGTCCATGTGAGCTTGGAAGGCTGTTGTTTCATGAAGACCGGGTGCAAGATGGGAGAGGTAGCGTCGGACATTGCCCCATCTGATCTGGCTACAACGGAACTCTGAAATCGCCTGCCAGAATGGTAATATCCAGAAGGGGAACTGATGGGAATTGTCTGTATGCATGTAGATGAGTGATCGACTCCCATTTATCCACATGCTTTCTGCTACTCTGGAAAGCTTGTGTATGATAACAGTGGGTGGGGGCAGGAGGGTCTCAAGTAGAGCAACAAGGCTGGATATGGTAGTGGCGTCTGGTGGAAGTGTAGCAAAGTATCCCTCCAGCTTGGAGCTAGACTCTGAGATACATAATGGAAGAGGGAAGTCAATGAATTTTGTGAGTGAGAGTTGTTCGGGTGGAAACAACTTCTCCTGTATGGCAGGAGGGATGATTGTTGGACATTCCATGCAGTCCGTTGTAGTGTATTAAAGTCTGAGAGAGGGCAGGAATTGCCCGATACTATAGTACATTAGTTAGAGATAAAACTAGTAAGTAAAAGTAACTCACCTCAGCTGCTGCCTAAGATGGGCAGAAATGACTGAGGTGCTTGTGAGCAAGATACAGGATATATATATGCTATGGGTGAAGGCACACTTGTATTATGTTACCTACAATATTGCTGTGATAACCCTGAAAGAAGGTTATAAGGATTAAGTGAATGAGATGTAGTACTTCTGGTGCTTCCATGCTTTCCAAGGAAGTTCTGGAAGTGGTTCCGGTGGTTCCAAGTCTGGAAGGCATGGGAACATTCTAGAAGTGGTTCCAGAATAGGGGTTCCAGGATCAGAACATGGAACTATTGGAACTGTTGTTATTTGTCAAACTGCTTATGTACTTCATTTACTGCGTCGGCCAGTTCGATGTCACTCATCCGACAGGGGGCAATATTCTCAGGGACAATATCATCCACCAAGTTGCTAACTTCCAGTTGGGAATCAGTTACAAAGTGCTGTGCAGAAGATGATGGACAAAGTTGGTTGATGGTCATTTCTTCACTTTCTCTTTTGCCATTAGTTGACTGTGTTGCTTGACTGTTACACAGTCATTGTCAGATATTTTGGTACAGGTTCCTTGGACGCTTTGTGGATCGTATTGTGTGTGGTCACTGGCACTTTGGGCAATATTAACCACCTCTGCTTTATCATTGGGCAATGAGAAGGAGGGTTGACCAGTATCATTGGCTCCGGCGTCATCACTAAATGCAATGCCTGCATCCAAGATATTCTCATCTTGTTCTAGTAATTCTGAGAGCGAGCCACTGTCCACAGCCAACTCGGACTCATGGTCATCATCTGTAGGCGGAATGCCACTGACTTGCTCTGCGAGGATTCCATTGGCAGTTGCTCTAGCATCCTGACATTCCGCATCCACCTCCATATTTGCAATTAGGGCACAGCAATGGGGTGAGAAATCCGTCCTATTGAAAGCCTCCTTCCAACTCAGGCCAATACCATGAAGGTTGTTGTAAGCACACCAGAGTGTGAACAAGAGAAGCAAGTAGCGGAAGTATTCCTCATCATGATTGAAATTGCCATTCTGTTTTGGCAATGTGTCACTGATAATCACAGGAATCACTGGGTGAGACCACATCATAATGTCATGTGAATTGGCCTGTGGATGGTCCATTGAGGAAAACACAGCACATAAAGAATGTGAATGGCCCTGTCATTGTTTCAATTTGTGTTGCAGTAACTGATTATCAGACTCCTCTTCAGCATCATCATCATGATAATTGCTTTGTTTTGCGGGTCTCTTGGCAACCTAAGTAGGGATGAACTACTCTAGCACAGAAAACTTTATACTCGCCATACCTTTCATATATGCTCAAAAAGTTCTCATACCGACATGTTGTCAAAGGACACACAGCTGGGGCGACACTGGTAATCCAACACATCACTGGTAACAGCAGTTTCACCCGAAGAGACATCAACCAAAACTTCTTCCTCCAAAGGCTGATTGTTCTCCAAATCATCATTACTATAGGTTCTATCCCGATGAGTTGCATCATTCCGACATGACCCTTTCAAAAATTCATAGAAGCGAAAGGTGTGGCATCCATGACTGCAATAGTAGTCACCCCCACCAACCAGGTAACTCATAACCTACTGATGGAAGATCTCTTCCCATCCCATAAGCATGTTAACACACTTTGTGATGAGATTCCGATCCCAGGCTGATTGTGTGGCCGATGAATCCCCATCAAACTTCAGCACATGACTCTTTAATGTGGTGCCCAACATTTGTACACCAGCATGAATTTTGAGGTCACTTTTAGTGATGTAGTTGGTGATATAGTGTACCAAGGCCTTGGCTGCAGGTTCCGACCCAATGTACTTGATATCCATGTTGCTCTGTAGAAGAAATAAAACAATGTCATTGAAATTGTTGATCCAAGGATGTAACGGTGAAGTTGAATGGATAAAGTGTCGGGATCCAGCTGTGTGTGTGGCAAAGTCTTCCCATCAATACACATGCAATAGTGCCCATCAGTTCTGGGCTCTCCATGCTTGAGGTATTTAAAACAAGTGTCACTATGAACATGCCAGTTACACTTCATAGCAAGTCAAGTCACAAACGATTTAAATTCATGCCAGAAATGCTCGGCATCTAGATGATGAACATCGGGAGGCTGTTCAATTCAGCAATCAATCACATTGTTGTCCTCTAGTGGTGGTCTAGCAATAGTGCAAGCGACAGGCTCGGTGTAATGCACAGTGCAGTTAGTGACGAGCGGAGCGTGAAGTTACCTTGGTCTGAACAAGTTTACGACGGGAGGATGAGGTAACAAGTAGAGGAGCCTGCTAGGCGATGTCTACCACAGTCTATCTCAGAAGACGAACTGAGACTCAAGGTGGGCTCGACAGGTCTCTGATATCCAGGTGCTAACCACTGGAGCTCTCGGGAAGTATCACTAGAACTATGCTGATATTGTGTAGAACTAGCTTGGGAAATATACAGGCTAGAAGTACAGAGTTTATATATGGTAGGCCCCTGGTCCATGTGAGTAGAGTAAGTGATATAAAAGGAAAGAGGAGGCAGGAGTCTGAAGGACAACCGTACTCCTTATAGTCCATCCTGATAATGTGGAACTGCGGGAAGTGGCAGTGTGATCTATAAGAGGAATGCCATATGGGTGGAAGTCCAAAGGAATCCCATGTGGAAGTGGAAACAGAAGGAAGAAGCTAAATATAGAGCAGAGGCAGGGCGCCATGTGAGTACATAAGAAATGGATATAAAAGGAGAAACTATCTGGAGGATGACTCCAGTACGAATACAACTCCGTAGAGTGTGAGACAGAGTCTAAAGAGAAACAAGTAAAGGAGAACAACAGCATAAGCATAGTGAAGATGGAAAAAGTGTACCCCCCTCCTAGTAGACCATAACATTACCCCCCATTTACGGTCAAAGCACCTGCGAGACCACCTCTTTAGTCGCAATCCCCCTCATTTACCTCATAGTCGGTTGGGTCATAGTCGTCCTGGGGGTTGTGACAGACAACACAATTCTCCTCACAATGTCCGAGTTCCCCACAGATGGGGCAGCGACGGCGAGGACAGAAGGTTTGAATATGCCCCAGTGCTGTGGTGAGGCAGAATGGGCACTGGTAGCGAGGGCAGTCAGGGTGAAGGTGACTGAACTTGCGACAAGTGAAGCAACGAGCAAGAGGATGGTGAGAAGGAAGGATGATAGAGTTGACATCTATTGGGTTTTGGGAGGAACCAGGCATTGGCGAGGGCAACGCCTGAGCATCCTTGTTATATCTACCAGAGGTGGGATAGGGAGTGTCTGTGCATGAGCAGTTTCGCAGTCTCTTAGAAGGGCCTGCCACAGCTCGTGTGGCAGAAGACAGGAGTCCGAACTGAAGTGTTGCCTTAGCCTGCTTGAGTTTATGAGAACTTGCTGCGGAGGATGGTGAGACGGGATGTTCTTGGACAGGGAGAATGAAGTTGTCGGGTGGTGGGGTGGTGGCTCCGAGAAGGGGGATTGTGGCGAGGAAGTTTCGGACCTCATCAGAGGACACAGGAAGCTCTGAAAGACTTTGGGGGCAAGTATCGCTGCTAACTCCTCCATTGCCGCCATCAGTTGGTCCTGCGGTAGGAGCACGAGAGGTTGGGGTTGGCGGAGGTGGCACGGGGATGGGGGTGCAGGAGGCGGTTCGATCGGTTGAGGTGGACCCTGTGTCACTACCTCCATCCTCCCTTCTCCTAGATCCGTCAACCTCATCCCAGGCCCAAGTGTCCTGATCCCATGGGTGATTCTTGTTGTTGTTGAAGTAGTATCGTCGTAGGTTGGTGGGGAGTGTGTTAAGTATCGGTCAAAGAATGTGAGCAAAGAGGGGTCTAGGGAGTCCCTGAAAGACATCATCGAATCCATGGTCATGGAGAGCATTGAGAATCGCGTCTCGAGACTTGTGGATGAACTGTTCCATGGCAGCGGCATAGACAGGCAGGGTCCCATCTGGGAAGAGCTGGGTGTGGAGAGTACGGGAGGTGGCGTAGGTATGGAATATGCCAACCAAGGATCTGAGTATTGGAATGTCCCGGTAAGCAGGAATGGAGGGTAATGCAATAGAGGCGGTGGTGTTCTTGAGGATGGTGCAGTATAAGATTCTGCAAGAGCAGGTTGGGAGTCGGTGGATGCAGACGGGGATGTCGGCCAGAATGATGTCGACATAGGAGGATGCAGAGGACGACATATAGTGGAGCTGGGGCTCTACACTTAAAATGACGAGAGTGGTATGCGATGGTTATAGAGGAAAAGTGAGGGGATCCCTCACCTTATATTCTTTGAGGAGGTCGGTGGCATGTCCCAGATTGGACTCTGGTTCCCAGGTATTTTTGGAGGACGGGTATCCTTTCCATGAAACAAGGTAGTGGCGGCATCGAGTGGAGCCCCGATGGGCTAGGATCTGATCAATCTTGAATTCCTCTTCTCCCTCTATAACGTCCAGCAGAAGTGGAATGAAGTTTTCCCCGTGTTCTGCAGTAGTTCTATATGGGGTGAGAAGGAAGGTGTGGAAGGCATTGTGAATTTTCCACATTCGTGGGAGTTGGAGTTTGTAGGATACCAGCAATATGACTTGTGAGATCTCGAACGGGCCTTCCCGTCGAGAAGCGAGTTTCTTAGAGGGGTAGCGGAGTCTCAGGTTGCAGCCTTCAAGCCACACCTTATCTCCGACTTTCCAGGGTTTGAATTTTGAGGTTACCCATTCCCTCATATATCTTTGCGCCTTCTCGTGCGCAGCAGTGGCTTCTAGTAAGGCTTCATCGAGGTCCCTGAGTCGTTTCTCAAGGGCGGGGAGGAACATAGTTCTGATCCGTGGGTAGGCACACGGCTTGTACCCCATCATTAGGCTAAAAGGAGTCTTTCCCATCACAGAATGGATGGAGGAATTGTGGCAGTACTCTGCCATTGGAAGGAGGTCTGACCAATGGGAGGCGTCACCTTGGCAAAAGATCCAAAGATAAGTCTCGAGTTCCTGGTTGACCCATTCCGTTTCTCCGTCAGTTTGTGGATGGTAAGTGGAAGAAAGGAGCAGATCATAGTCAAGAAGTCTGGCCAGTTCTCGAGTGAAGGCCGAGGTGAATTGCGGACCACGGTCCGAGATTATCTTGTCGTGGAGTCCAAACCGTGGGAAGACTTTTTCAAAAAAGAGTTGCGTGACACCCTCGGCATCCGTGCTCTTGTGACATGGAGCGAAAATCACCCCCTTAGTAAGGCCATGGTCAACCACGACCATGACTGAATCATATCCATGCGATGGTGGCAAGTCCGTGATAAGGTTGACAGAGACACATTGGAAGGGTCGGGAGGAGGCGATGGGTAGGGGGGTCAACAGGGGAACGGTAGGATGTGTGTTGACTTTGTTGGCCTAGCAGGTTGTGCAGCCCTGTATGAAGCGGCGCACAAATGCAGTGAGACCAGGCCACCAATAGTCTTGTTGGACGAGGTTAACCGTTCGGTAATACCTGCCATGACCGCCTGTGGGTGAATCATGTAAGACATGGAGGAGGTCGTGTCGGTGATCTTCGGGCACGTAAGCCCGGTCCTTGAAATAAAGAATCCCCTCGTCATAGCGCCAATGATGAATAGAGGAGCGGGGAATGCCCGATGCACCCTCATGGAGCAAACACAGTTGGGTGATGATGAAGGGGTCAGTGGAGGATGACTTCTTGATAGAAGTCCGGAGGTCGGTGTCGAGTCGTTTAATAAAAAGCTCCCCCGGCAATAAGGAGACGGCAGCATTGTCATTTGCTGTTTCCACGTCATCCTTATGCGAGAGCGCGTCAGCGGGGCCCATGTTAATCCCTGGAGTGTGTTGGAACAGGAGGTCGTAGTCCTGTAGCGTCAATAGCCATCTAGCTTGCCACCTAGAGAGCTTCCTTGGGTCCTTGAAGTAGCACAGATTCTTGTGGTCTGTGAGCACAGTGACGGGGTGGTCGGTTCCAGTGAGGTAATGCTGCCATTCTTCTAGCACGCGTATAACCACTAGAAGTTCTTGATCGTAGATATCGTAGTTGCGTTCTGCTGGTGAGAACATCTTGGAAACGTAGCAGCTAGGATGCAGGTCACCATTGCCATCCTTCTGCATCAATACGCCCCCACTTGCTGTGAGCAAGGCGTCCGTCATTACATAAAACAGTTTTGAGGTATCCGGCATCCTTAATACCGGTTCTGAGGTGAAGGCCGTTCGGAGGAGGTCAAAAGCCTTCTGTTGCTCATGCATCCAGGACCACGGCTGCCCTTTCTTTGTCAAATCCAAGATTGGTTGCACAATGTCGAAGAAATGAAATTGGGAATAAATTTGCGGTAGAAGTTGCAGAATCCGATGAACGAACAGACTGCACAAACTGACTTTGGGGGTTCCCAGGTTGTGATTGCCGAGAGCTTGGTAGGGTCCATCTTGATGACCCCTTCACAAATGACCATGCCAAGGAATTCTACTTCCAGGGCGTCGAATGTGCACTTCTCTAATTTGAGGCCAAGCCGGTTCTCTCTTAACCACTCCAATACTCACCTTGTCCTATTGTGGTGTTCCTTGAGATCCTTGGAGTGGATCAACATATCATCCATGTAGATGATCAACCATCCTTCTGCCACCATATCCTTGAAAATAAAGTCCATAAACGACTGGAAAGTCGCTGGACTGTTGCAAAGGCCGAAGAACATTACGAGAGGCTCAAAGAGGCCGAAGGGCATGATGAATGCTGCCTTCCAGGCATCTTTAGTCTTGATCCGGACATTGTTATATCCCCAGCGAATATCCATCTTCATGAAATAGTGGGAACCTTTGAGCTGATCCATTAAGTCTCCAATGAGTGGGAGAGGGTACATGTTCTTGATGGTATGCTCGTTAAGGTAGCGGTAATCCTGACATGGTCTCAGGTTACCGTCTTTTTTAGAGATGAAGAAGAATGGAGAGGCCTGGGGAGAGTTCAATGGGCATATATGTCTGGCCTTTAGATGTTCTTGAATAAAATCTTGGCATGCCTCTTGCGCCTTGGGGTTGAGCAGATATGCCTTTGTGACTTGTGGATTGAAAGTGTCGTCTAGATTGATGCCATGATTGAACAACCGATATGGCAGAAGGGGACTGTCATCCTTCTTTTGGAAGATGTCCTTAAAATCTCCAAACTCCTGCGGGAGTTGAGCCTTGGTTTTTATTACCCCCTGAGCCAGGGAAGTCGAAATTGTAGTTTTTTTTATGGAGGGTCTGGGGTGCTCTTCTTCATTGTCATCCTTCTCACATTCTAAGAGTCCAGGAACTTCCTCCTCCTGGGTGGTCAGTTCCACCTCAGGAACCTTCAGTGTAACCTCCCCCTTTCAGGCAGTGAGTACTGAGTCAACTGTGCATGTCCACCATTGCACTCGCTGTTGTCAGAGTTTTGTTACCTGGCATTTTCTATTGAATATGTTTATAGTGGCGGCATGATCTCCATCGCCACTTGGTGACTCTGGGTCGGTCAGTTCCACCTTGGGTAGTCGCACCTTTCCTGTACTCCAGTCGATCTCCGGGTTGTTGTCGCGGAGCCAAGGGAGCCCTAGGATTATGTCGTCCTTGCCACAGTCAATAACAAGGAAGTCTCGGAGATGGGTGGTTTCTCCGACTTTCATCAAGATCATTGCCTTCTTTCATATGAGGCCATTATGGTTAGGCGTACCATCTACATTGCTTTCCCTGCAGGGGAGTCTTTAGTTTTGAAGTGGGGATTCCACATGCTGCGACCAAAGCGTAGTCGATGAAGTATCCAGTGGCGCCTGAGTCAATCAGGGCTTTAGTGTCGACGATTTTGAACGCAGTATGATCAGGGGGGTAAAGAGTGACTGGAATTGTAATAGATTGGGAAGCTGCCCCTGATACAAATACTGGTGTTATGGAATGAGTGGTGTTTCATATAAAGGTGGAGGATGACGTCAACCCTTCTCCACCTTCTAAAAATCCTGGCATGGTCCTACGTTATCCACGTCCTTGCCTGGTCCTATGTTACCCAGGTCATGACTCAGGTTGCCTAAGCCGCGAGTCTTGAGCCTAGCCACACGGTTGGTTCCGGTATTGGTGAGCTTCTGCACCGAGAGGGGCGTTTTGCCATCGATGGTTGGACGGTCGGTTCTGCCTCTGGCTTGGTCCTTCGTTATCCAACTCCCTTCCTCATTGTGCACAGCCCATCGTGCTACCTTCTTTAATCCTAGTTTGACTGTGTTGATATGGGCCGACTCTTGCCTAGAGGATTGCAGTCATATGACGGAATTGTGTCTGGTCGGTTCCAGATTGGGAGTGGTTGGTGGACCTACAACCAACCTGGTGGCACATGAAACATTTGTTGCTCTTCATGTACTTGGACCGCTGTGTTGGGGTGAGACATATGGCATCTACATCCATAGTGTATGGGTTACGAGCTGAGCCTCTAGAAGAGGGAGCAGGGATGTATGGGACCTTCCTGCATAAATCATCTATCCTCCTGAGCTGTTGAGAAAACTTCCCCGCCTTCTCGATCCATTCTTGATAGGTAGTGGGTACTGTCTCACAAGAGAGTACCATAGCAGCGAGGCTTGGCTTAATCCATGGAGGAACCATTCCACCAGAGCGGTGGAGTCCTTGATCCCAGTTTTCTCCGCTAGGAGATGGAACCTTGAAGCATAGGTAGGGAAGCCATCGCTAGCAGTTCCATCCAGGAGTCTTTCCGGGATCTGGCGTAATTGGGAGAGGTTGATCCTGGCCTTTGCTGCTACATCATACAGGGCGAAAGTAGACTCGAACGCTTCTGTAATTTGTTCGAAGGTTTTGTCTGCGTCTGCGACTCTTGGGTTCGAAAACTTCATCAGCCATCCTTCCACGAAAATCTTTCCATGGCCCTTGCTTATTTTGTTGAGAAAAGTAAGGGACTTAGTTGTATCCGTGTAAAGTCAATCATTGATGAGGAAGTAGGCTTTCATGGAGAGAAGCCATCAGTTAGAGTCCTCGGCCTTCCTGGTAAAGTCCTCGGGGAGCCCAGCCTTTATTTCTGAAACCATGTCGTTGTCTTTGGGAGCAGGGTCAATGTCAATGTCGGAATCTGTGTCCAGGTCATGATAACTAGCAGGGTGGTCCTTGTCTCAAGGAGGGGACGGCGGCGGGGGAGGGAGTGCTGTAGGAGGTGGTAACGGTGTCACTGATGGGATCAATGTCGGTTGATAGTCTAGCTCAAGATAGTTGGTTGCTCTTCCTCGTCTCCTGTTTACCTCAGCTAAGTCTCGTTGCCTTTGTCTGTAGGTCGCCTTTGCCTCAGGGGAGGAAAAGCGATCTGGAAGGGGGACAAAGAAGGCATGTCCAAGAGGTAGTTCATGAATGCACGGGAGAGGGGAAGGGTTAGCACTAGGAGGTGCTGATGGAGGGAGCAGAGCAGAAGGACCTGGCTCTGGGCTAGAGGAATCTCTGAACAGACCGAATTGGGAAATGTTGGCGGTAGGGTGTGTCCTCTACACAAAGGTAGGGACAAGGGAAGAAGCTAGTTCTTTTGTAATGCGCAGTGCAGTTAGTGACAAGCGGAGTGTGAAGTTACCTTGGTCTGAATGAGTTTACGACGGGAGGATGAGGTAATGAGTAGAGGAGCCTGCTAGGCGATGTCTACCACAGTCTATCTCAGAAGACGAACTGAGACTCGAGGTGGGCTCGACAGTCTCCAATATCCAGATACTAGCCGCTGGAGCTCTCAGGAGATATCACTAGAACTATGCTGATATTGCATAGAACTAGCTTAGGAAAATACATGGTAAAAGTACAGAGTATATATACGGTAGGCCCCTGGTCTGTGCAAGTAAGGTAAGTGATATAAAAGGAAAAAGGAGGCGGGAGTCCAAAGGATGACTGTACTCCATATAGTCCATCCCAATAATGCGGAACTGCGGGAAGTGGCAGTGTGATCTAAAAGAGGAACGCTGTACGGGCAGAAGTCCGAAGGAATCCCGTGCGGAAGTGGAACGAAAGGAAGAGGCTAAATATAGAGCAGAGGTGGGGCGCCATGTGAGTACGTAAGTAAAAGATATAAAAGGGGAAACTATCTGGAGGATGACTCCAGTACGAATACAACTCCGTAGAGTATGAGACAGAGTCTAAAGAGAAACAAGTAAAGGAGAACAAGAGCGTAAGCATAGTGACAACGGAAAAAGTGGACCCCCCTAGTAGACCGTAACACTTGGTGATGCTGGGTAGCTCACAATGGATCAAGTTCTCTAACCATCGAAACAGGCTATCATGGAAAGCCGGGTTGTCTACCATCTGATCACGAAGCTCTTGTGGGGGAGGATTGCCATCGAGCCAAAGAAGCAGATGACAATGCAAGGTACCCCTACCCTGTGCCTCCACTGTACCATAATAGGCTTTACAATGGCCAAACAACCCTTTACCCCAACTGAATCATATGACAACATCAAGAAATGTTTGAATTACAAGATGGAAAGCACGAGTGGCATGATCGGGATGTTGAGCAACAAATATTGCACAATTGTGAACCAGAAGTGACTGCCAACTGGTCTCGTCCATACCACCAAGAATGCCAATAG
This sequence comes from Boletus insuetus, assembly GCA_038093095.1. Lineage (NCBI taxonomy): Eukaryota > Fungi > Basidiomycota > Agaricomycetes > Boletales > Boletaceae > Boletus > Boletus insuetus. The sequence goes on along the minus strand of JBBPRQ010000435.1, from coordinate 13,377 downwards.
TAACAGATGACAAGTTGTGTGGATTAAGGGTTATGAAAAGCACAGGGGTGGAGAAATGGCAAATTATGGAACAGATTTCATTACAATGACACAACTTGTAATCAGCGGAACCCTTTAGATTTTGGGAGAGAACCTGGAGCTGCTGAAGCAAATCAATGACTTGTCGTTCTGTTTCTGACTTCAGCTTTGAAAACGGGTCGTCAGTCCACTTGTTGGCAATTTCCGTCAAGTGCAGATGCATGAGATGAAGTTGATTGGCAAGCAACTGATGTGTTGACACTTTCATGGAAAATACTATCTGTCAAGAAACATGCTGCTTTTGGATGATGTTTCAACAAATGAAAGGAAAGGTGATGTCCTGAGCAAAAGGCGATTTATATTGGCATAAAAGACACTTAACCTGCACTTCAAATGACAAGCGCTGATGAGGGAGACGACTGGGATGGTGTAACCCTCCAATTCCCCAAGGATCCAAATGAGGGAAGAGAAAGGAAAGCAACCCCAGATGACTGTCACTGACAAAGTGAGTGTCGGCTTGAGAGTTCAGAAACCAACTGTGATCAAGAATGTAAGCAAGAGCATGCACTTTCATAGATTCGCAGGAACGAGGTGTATGATCTCCCAGTGTGTAAGCAACATTGTCCATCAAGATTTCATTTTGCAATGCTGTTCAGTCCTCTAACCCATCATTTTCCACTGTGCTACTCGAACCATTGACATGTTCAACTTGCATACACTGAAGAACTGCATTGTCCGATGACACATCGACAGGTGCAAACAATGCATTCAAGCAGTCCTCACTAAAATGCATGCTCCCAGCTTGATACCATTCATTATGGCTAACCAAGAAATCAATCATTCGTGCCACCTTGCTCTTGCAAACAAGGACTGGTCTGAACTGTTTCAATGTCTCTGTAGTAGGCCTCTTCCCCCCTCTGGAAAAAAGAACACAGACCATGTCACAAACATCATCGACACTCGGTGGTAGAACATCGCATAAAGGTCCAGGATCTTGCAGAAAAATAGCAACATTTCCACAATTAAATCTTTGAGCACTTTCTTCAGGGACATATCCACCATGATGGCCTTGCTGTACGAAATGATGAGTCACGGTGGATGATTGACAACATGCAATAAGCAATAATTTGAATGAGGATGCTGAACGAAACATGTCCATTACATCTGCAGGATGCTGAACGAAACATGTCCATTACATCTGCAGGATGCTGAACGAAACACGTCCATTACATCTGCAGGAAGCTGTTCTGTACTGTAGTACAAGAAGTTGGCAAGCACAAACCTCGGTTGACATGGGGAGCTGGCATGCAATGATTACCAACACCCATGACACATGTGGACGGCTCCAAGTGACTGACAAGACAACATTCCATCAGGACAGAGAATGACATTTCCATAGCAGCCAAGGTTGTACGAATGGGGGAGCACAACATCAGGGAGGGAATCGTTGCGCAAAGTAGACAACATGGCCAAGCTAGGTGTTACTTTCAACAGACTCGACAAAGGGAAACCCCACCCACAAACAGCGCAAGGAGACTCCTCCACATGATCATGATTGGGTGCCATTTGTTCCTGCCATTCCTGAATAATTTCATGCTTCTCATCAAGAGATGGAGCATCAGAAAATGCCATAGAGGAACATGGCACTTGTTTACTTGGGCGCTCGGCTTGCAACTGAAACTGATGCTGTTCAACAGTCAACCGCGACTGAGAAGACTCAGCATGATTTAACAGTTGATCCACATGCTCTGCATGAAATTGGTGTTGTCATGATCAATTTCAAAGAGGACCAACATGCAGAGGATCATCCAGCTGAATCTGCATAATGTTTTGACGAGGGCAGGTAATCTGGCCAAGTGAAGGTACCACGATGGACACGTGCATGCCTGATGTGAACGTAAGATGTTTAGCAGCACCAAACGACTATCACCTGTAGTGCAATGCAATCCATGCAACCGCACAATCGTGCACAACTGCTGCCAAGTGAAAAATTGAAACTGCTCCACCAAAATTCTGATACACAGCACAAAAACAGGGAGTTCAGGCCCTGAGGGATAAATAGATGTCAAATCCACTATGTCTGAGGAGACAGAAATAAACTAAAAATGCTGTCTCAGTAAACTGTAGCTGACCAAAGACGTCAACAAAGGGGGGTCACAATCCACAATGGTTTGGAATCCAAGTGGATGAGACACTATGATACATTCAACACGAGCAAAAGGGTCCATCAAATCATGAACACTTACTGAGGATAAAAATGATAAAGAGCAACCACAAGTCAGCCACTGGAGAGACAATGAATGGCCTCGTGAAGGAAAGAACTCAAAAGAGAGGGGTACCTTAGGAGCCTGTGGCATAAGCCAAAAAGCGAGCAGACAACAAAACCTGCCAATGAACAGGGGTTGAACTCGAAAAGGTAACAGATGAAACAAAATTCCCATGGATTTTCAGGCTAACAAACCTGTTTCCTTACAGGTCCAGGAATAGGGGTTTTGAGTGTGATCGATTCCAATTCACTCTTGAAGATGAGGAACACAAATGGATCTGTCTTCTACTCTTTGATGCAGAAGCCCGTGTGAGAAAGGTGGTGTCACCATTTGTCGCTGGGATATGGCAAGAAGCAGCAGATGAACGTGTCTCAGCGATCACGGAGCATAACAAGGGGGAAAGGACAAAGTCAAGGATGGGTGTGAAAGCATTGACTATGTTGCTTGTCAAATGGGCCAAGGCCCTTGACCATGCATTCAAGGCTACCGAGGAGGACAGTGAGGCTGGCGAGGGTGATAGTGGACCAAGTTGATGCACACACCTGCCACTTTCGAGTGGAGTTGACCCAAGAGGATGGATCCTGTTCACTGTCAAGGCACTATGGGATGAAGTTGACACAGTCAATGATTGGGAGTGTATCTTGGACATTCTACTGCTTGACCATTCAGCAGGCAGAGACAAGGACATGGATGGGCCAGAATCGCTTGCCGAGTCTGCACAGAACATGGTTGATCCAGCTTGGTGATCTCAGAAGTGGAAGAAAGTGTGCTACTTGAGGTACTCATGGCATCGTTGCATTGTGCTAAGCTGGCATCAATGGCTGCAAAAAAGGTTTGTTTCACGGTGCTGTTTGCTTTGATGATACTGAGGTATGATGTCGTTTATCAAGTACCAGATGGACGAAAACCATATATCAGAAGTGTTGCTGATTCTGCCATTGATAAACCTCAATCTTTACCTTGAGATGTGAATGATGAATGTACATTGTCAACCTTCAATCAATATCAATGAATAAAGTAATGATGTGTTATAGGTGTATGCGGGCTGTGGGACAACATATTGAAACAATTCCTCTCCCATTCTTCACAGTCTGTGTTGACCAAATCTGTTGCTGCCATCCAACACTTCATGGCCACCACGTTGCTAATGAACAGCACAAAGATTCTCAAGCCCAAAAACGAGCTGGCAACACGGCTGCATGATGCTGCTGCTGGCCACGAGTTGGTGGGTTTGAGGGATATATGTATGTGGACGAGGAAGACGAGGGGGTGAGCAGCATGGGACATTCTCTTTGCCATTGTCGAGCGAGCTCATCTGGGATCCGGGAAAGAAGAATGGGTGCATCTCAGCATTCATTCCATACAACATAAACTCTCCCTTTCCTGCAGATGTTTGTCTGTGATTTACTTGTTCCCACACTGTCCACATTGAAAATGACCGTGACAAGATCAAAAAACCTGGTTGTTGTCCCCACAATGTCTGTTCATCCATTGGCAGGATGTTGCTCATGCATTAACATTGGGATTTTATAAACAGACGGGTCATACGGCTACAAAAGATCCTGGATGAAGGCTGGGTGATCAGATGCCCCATACTATTTCATTGAGTGCTTATGATGAGCTGGTTGATCTGGCAAAGTCTGGTGGCCATGTTATTGGGATCTTTGGGAGCCTGTCAGTGAGAGTGAAACCTGTCAGTGAACAGTGAAGGATCTCTTCGAGACATACCTGGATGTCTTGTGTATTCAGGTTGATGATGCCACTGGAGGCACGCCGACAGAACTCAAGGTGAAGCTCATTGAGCTGAACAGAAAACATGATTTACATGGGCTTTTGGCATGATTGCTTGCTCCATCTATCTGAGAGATGGAAGATGTCAAGAAGGGTACATTGCTTTAGCTGTTTGGTGGAATGAACAAGAACATTGCAACAGGTGGTGGAGGAGGGTCCCGGTATCAGTAAATTTCAAATCCTACACGTGATTCTCTGCTCTATACTGTCCATCTAGGGAATTGACCTTTCTCCAAGTACATGCACAAATATACCCATTGAGACGTGAATATGTCTGGGAAAGGTTCATCAACTGTCAGTTCCACTGCCTACGTCGCTTGAGACCAAGATTCGAAACAACACATTCTAGACAGGCAGGTTGGCAATAGTACATCCTCCTTCTTCATAGCTGATTGCATGTTCAGTGGCACTATCGTTTTGAGGGATGGAGGTGTTTGTTTCATTGACGAAATTGATAACATGTCAAACACAACTTGTAGTGTCCTTCATGTAGTATGGTCAGTCCAGGTTTCTGAGCTCGTTATCCCGACTGCAAAAGCTGTCACCATCATGTGTTGAATTCTCAAATGAATGATTCATTCATTCTTGCACAGGCAATCCAGTCCAGTCAAAATATGGTACAGACTCACCAGTCACTCGTTGTCTCAACACCTTGTCAGGCTACACCTTGAAGGGTGAATTGACAATGTAACTTGGCCTCGGAAGAACATGTGGCGTCAAGTACACATATACACACACTTATCCTGTCCTCAGCATGAAAGCCACTGATCCATTTGTCTTGTTGCACGAGTCCCTTGGAGCCAATGAATCTGGTGCCATGGACAAATAAAACACTACAACAATGTGGTAGCTGGACAGCATGCTCTGTTTCACTGGAAGTGCATATGCGGATTGCACATTGAACTGCAAGTTGTCCATGAAGCCTGCTGGCTGATGTGCAAGATGATTCAGATGAGTGTGATGTACCCACAGATGGGCAAGATTGACATGGGTCTGCTCAACATGGGCACTGGGGTTGGACAGCAAAGGCTGCACAAGGACATGTGGAGGGAGCTCCTGACCATGTTGGATGGTGCTGGCGGTGCAAGGAGTCGGGGTATTCAGTGGGGAGATGTGATCAAGCAGCTTGGGGAGCAGAGCAGTATCCAGGTGGATGTGGTCGAGTTTGCAGAGATGATCAAGGTACTGGAGAATGAGGGTATTATTGCAGTCATTGGGGAGGATGATAGATGAATGATTCGCAGGGTCGAGGGAGGTTGAAATGAATGTTATGTTGTACTATGTAACAGTACTATTCTTGCGTGTAATTTATGGCTAACTTTTTGAGTCCAGCTTTCTCACAATGCTTACCACAATGCGGAGGGTCTCTCTTATTAGGTCTCTAGGACGAGTGTCAAAACATGGCAGCTATATCGGGCTAGTCACACATGTTCGCCCCACCAAGTTCAAAGATCAGATTGATAGTCAAGGTCGAATACGACACCTCACATCCACATCGAAACTTGCAAAATACAGCTCCAACACTTACTTGGACTTTAGGTTCTCTACCAATCCTGTGATGGCATCCCTGAAGCCTCCACAGCTTCTGCCAACCTGGCAGCACACTGTCGAGGACATTGAGCAACTCACCACCAAGGCACTCACCAAAGACAAAAAGGTCAATGATGACATTGTCCAGCTGCCTGAGGACCAGCTTGGTTTCGACAACATGAGTCTTCATGCTCCCCCATCACTGATTGATCATCATCTGACCCCACACATTCTTCTAGGTGTTTGTGAGTTGATCAACCAACCCTTGACTCTGTCCACTGAGTCACATGTTCACCTGTTTCCATTTCTTCTCAAAACCATAACAGCTTGCACTTGCAACTATGGAAGCCATGTTCAACATCACAATTGAACTGCTCAGTTTTACCAAAATGTTTTCACAGACAAGGCCATCCATGACATCTCTACCAAATCTGAAGAGCATGCGTGCAAGTACACCAACCAAGAGTCGATGCGCATGGACCTGTACAAGGCCAAGGTGACCACAGCAGCCAACCTGTGCAAGATGGGTGCCTGGGATGCACTGAATGCTGAGCAGAAGTGGCTCATTGACAAGATGTTGCTTGATGGGAAGCGTGCGGGGTTGGGGTTGAGAGCAAGGAGGAGAGGGAGAAATTGAAGCGGTTGAAGGATGATCTTTCAGACATGTGTTTGAAATTTACCATACGTGGCCTTCATGTTTTTTGACGTCGGTGTTGAATCATGCATGATCGTGTAGCAAAACTTCAATGAGGAGAATATATGTCATTTGTTCACATGCATCTGCATCCATCAATCTGACTCATGATGCAATAGGGTCGTATCTCATTTACACATGCACAACTCGATGGTGTCCTGGAGGACATGATATCTGATATACCCAACATACAGAAGGTGATAAGGTGTTGTACAATGTTACCCTCAGGATGCCCGATATCTTTCCCATTGTGAATGTCTTGTGCTGACTGCATTTGTGTCCTTGATCTGACAGTGTAGCCTAGTTCAAATATGTGAATGACCCGAAAACACGTGAGGCAGCTCAACAGGTGTTTGATGATCGACTCACCAACAATGTCAGATACCTAGACACTGCTCTCCATTGCTGCTCTCAGTCTACATAGGCAGATCACAGAGATCCTACAGTACAATTCTTGGGCAGATTACATCACCGAGGTCAAGATGGTCAAAAGTACAGCTAACGCAAAAAAGGTGTGTCACTCCTGATTATAATTTCTATGTCGATCCCTCATCGGTGTCTAGTTTTTGGATGATCTCAAAGCACATCTCGACCCTCTTGGCACTCAAGAGTGTGCTACCCTTCTCGGACTGAAAAGGGAGGTGCATACCAAATGTGGCTTGCCCATCAATGTCAACTTTTATATTTGGGACTATAGGTACAACACCCACATAAAAATCCACTCCTCACTGTCTGTTGTCTGATCATGCGCTGCTAGGTATTACCATTGCCTCTATGTGGAGCACAACTTGGATCTTGACAATTCCCTTGTCAAGGAGTACTTTCTGGTATCTGTCATCGTCCTTGCTATCCCGGGGTCAAATTCATAGAGATCACAGGTGATACATGGGATGTACGGCACCCTGGTGAGTCTTTCGCGATGTGCCAATGCTGGTCAAGTAGATGACCAATGGTTGTGCAGAGGTCCAATAGTTTGCAGTTTAGGAGATGGATGCCAAGGACAAATCAGATTTTATCGGGTGCTGTTGCCTCAACCCTTCCCTCGCGGTATGGGGTCATGCCTATCAGATTTGTTAAACCACATTCATGTTGCGACTTGTAAAGGGCAAGTACTTGCTTGCTGCAGTGTAGGGCCTTCTCCCAGGCTATGAGCTTCCTGAAGGAAAAAGACACTACCCATTAACAGCCATGGTGGCAAACCTGGCAAAACCAATGCCGGAGCAACCAGCGCTGATGCGCCACAACGATGTCACAACATTCTTCCATGAGATGGGACATGTGTTCCATGGGTTACGAGTTCCATGGGACAACCGTTGCATGCAACTTCATGGAGGCTCCGTCCCAGATGCTTGAGAACTGGTTTGTCATTATTACTACTAGTACACTGTGACTGATTGGATGTTTATGTCTCATGTGCTGGGAGCCTGAGGTACTGAAGATGTCGAGCCATTACAAGACGCAACAGCCCTTGTCAGACGACCTGATCGCCAAGATCATCAAGAGGTTGGTCAGAATTTTATGTACGATGATTAAACGTTGCATTTTGCTTACAGCTGCTATGTCTATTCTAAATCTGCCAGCTCTTCTTTGCCAACTTTGATCTTGCGATGCACAACAACAGTTTGGACATGAACACCAATTATACCAAGCTCTGGAATGAGCTAAGGGAGAAGATCTCGCTCATACAGGGGAGTGAGTACCAGCCTGGGCAGGGTACGTTTGGGCATATTGTTGGTGAGTATGATGTGAGGTACTATGGGTCAGTAACTTTTCACAATGTGGCTCTCTCGTTTCACAACAAGTGTACTAGATACACATATTCTCTGGTGTCTGCTGTGGACATGTACATAACAGTGTTCAAAAAGGCATCACTGGATCCTGCACTGGGAAGGCTGTACCGGGACAAGATCTTGTTCATGGGCGGGAGCCAGGATGACATGGATCCATTCAAGGTGTGTATTGGTATTCCCGTCAGCATGCATTGCTGATCATGGACTGTCCTGACATCTGGATCTTAGGACTTTTTGGGACAGGAGCCCAGATCCCAAGGCATTTACATATCAATGAGATTGAGGATGGTAATGGCAATGCTGCACAGTCGGATGTGGGCTCGTGCTCTGAGGGTGGGATGCAACATTGGATAAGTGTTGAAACAGTCCTCACTCAATTGTCCTGTGCTTTTAATAAACGGTTGTCCGACTCATGGTCCATTTGGAGAGCGTCGAGTGAGGATGTTTATCTGAGCAATTCAACTACACCAAATACAAAGAAAGTCAAGACAGAGACATCCAAGTCAACTTCTCTTCCTGCATAAGGACAGTGTGCATCATCATCACCTTTTCCCTATGTAAGTGCAATGCCATGGGGAATGTTGGTCATTGACAGTCAGTTAACATGGATGGCCGGATGAACCAAACTTTACAAATGAGTGCATGTGGAAACCACCCATGAGGACAGAAACACTAGTAGCGCTCACATGGGAACAGCACGTGGATGAGCATATATAGGTGAGACAGAAAGAGGGGAAAAAGAGATAGATGTACATCAGTGTATTGTAGCCCTCTATATACTGTTCTGTGTATGCCAAACGTGCTCTGGCTGTGGCGTTGGCAATGGGTAAAGGAATGTTGGATTGGGTGATATCAGGTAAGTAAGGCTTACACCCTCCCCCCCTATAAACGAGAAGAAGACTCCCAGATATCCAAAGCCTCACAATCTTCAAGCTCCTTATGAGGCAACCATTCATCATTCTCCGGACCAAATCCATTCCAACAGACAAGATATTGCCAACCTCAACCAACCTGGTGCTCCTCCAGGATACGATCTATACAGTGTTCAAACCTACCATCTGATGTCAACATGGGATCTGGACAAGATGGCTGTCAATTAGGGAAAAGATGTAACACACAGCGCAGTTTAGTGACGAGCGGAGCGTGAAGTTACCTTGGCCTGAATGAGTTCAACAAGTAGAGGGTGAGGTAATGAGTAGAGGAGCCTGCTAGGTGATGTCTACCACAATCTATCTCAGAAGACAAACTGAGACTTGAGGTGGGCTCGACAGGTCTCCGATATCCAGGTGCTAGCCGCTGGAGCTCTTGGGCAGTATCACTAGAACTATGCTGATATTGTGTAGAACTAGCTTAAGGAAATACATGATAAAAGTACAGAGTATATATATGGTAGGCCCCTGGTCCATGCGAGTAAGGTAAGTGATATAAGAGGAAAAAGGAGGTGGGAGTCTGAAGGACGACTGTACTCCATATAGTCCATCCCGATGATGTGGAACTGTGGGATGTGGCAGTGTGATCTAAAAGAGGAACGCTGTGTGGGCGGAAGTCCGAAGAAATCCCATATGGAAGTGGAACAGAAAGGAGAGGCTAAATATAGAGCGGAGGTGGGGCGCTGTGTGAGTACGTAAACAATAGACAAAAAAGGAGAAACTATCTGGAGAACGACTCCAGTACGAATACAACTCTGTAGAGTGTGAGACAGAGTCTAAAGAGAAACAAGTAAAGGAGAACGATAGCAATAATGTAGTGAAGGCGACAAAAGAGTACCCCCCTAGTAGACCGTAACAAAAGAGCTCCGTCATTTGTGTGGTAATGATGCAGTTGGCTGACATGGAAGGTGGGAAAAATCCATGAGCTGGCAGGCAGTGCGAGGGTATACATGGATGAGGAGTGGTCTGCTTTGATGACATGATAAGGCCTGTCAAAGCGAGGCATGAACTTGGCGGCATGCTTGCTGCCACTGGCAAGGTACTCCCAACAACAGTGCTTGGTGGAGAGCAACACAAGGTCATCAACTTTGAACAAAGGGTCTGGTGAATGACGTCAATTTGCTGAGGCCACCTGATGAGCCTTCACTGTCAGAAGGTTATCCCGAGCTTCCAGAACATCTGACTTGAGCCACGACAGGAAGGCGTGAGCATTGAAATTGTCCTGGTCTGAGTCACTTTCAGCAATAGGTGGGACTACACATGGCGAGCAACCCAGATGAAGCTGGAAAGGAGAAAAACCAGTACTTGCATTAATGGAGTTCATCATATAAAATTGTACCTGAGGTAGAACATTAACCCAGCCTTTCTAATTGCGTTCAACAAGGAATCAGATGGCCTGATTGACTGTTTTGTTTGTGTGTTTGCTTGCTCTGTCTGTCTGAGGATGATACAAGCTCGACATCTTCAGTTGTACCCCCATCAGTTTATGCAGGCTCTTCCAGAATCTCAATAAAAAGAGTTTGTCTCAATCCAAAATGACTTCGCATGGCAGACCATTTTTGCAGTACCAGTGATCAAAGAAGAGTGTTGCAAACTGTGATGCTGTGATGGTGTCTCGACAAGGCACAAGATGGATGTCTGAGCCCAACTGATCAGTCATGGAAATGATCATGTTGAAACCTTGGTCTTCCAGCCGTGGTCCAATGAAATCGATTGTGACAGAGTCCCCACAGCCATCTGGAACCAGTAACAGATGTAGAGGACCGGCGGGAGCACTTGTTGTAGACTTGTTATGCATGCATGCCGAGCAGCCAGGCAGGTATGACTCCAATAGATCACATCGCATGTTAGGCCAGTAGAACGAGTTCCAAAGTGCGGTGTAAGTCTTGTCGGCACTGAAATGACCCCCTGCATCATGTGCAAGGTGAAAGAGGCATTCATGGAGATCCATCACCTGAGGAACGACAAGATGCTCTGAGATATACAACAAACTGACATGCTCTGTGAGACCAGGGAGTGTACCAAGCAAACCAAACAGTTTCTGGCAGTATGGGTCCTCTGTATAACCATGCAATATTTCCAATATGAGTGAATGGTCATGCTGTACATGGCTGGTACCCATTGTGTGGTCAGAGCCCTGCAGGCATATATCAGTCAGTGAGGCTGCAACATTATGAATGTCTGCAAAGTATACTGATTCCTCATCTGAGGGACCCTCCTGTCAACATGACAAGACATCTGCAGTGACATTATCTTCACCCTTAATATACTGGATATCTAAGTCAAAATGGGCCAGGTATTCAGCCCATCATGCCTGGCACCATGAGAGTTTGCATTGAGAACCAAAGTTCTGCAAGGTGCGGTGGTCAGTGTACACCACAATATGATTACCGAGCAATTCCAGCTGCCACTTCTTCAGCGCGTGGATAATAGCAAGCAGTTCCTTTTCGTGGACTGGGTAGTTGAGCTCTACTCCCTGCAATGGCACTGAATTGAAGGCCACAGGATGTGCTGATTTCCAGTCAGGACCCCAAGATAGCATGGCACCTGTGTGAAAATCAGAAGCATCCATAGTCAAGAAAATCTGATTGTCACCAGGTAGGTCGTGATCAATGGTTGTAAGGCACACCGGGTTAGTCACGAGCTGTTTGATTCCATCAAACACCGCCTGGTGATGGGAAGACCAAACAGGGAACTGCAATTCAGTGGTCTTGGTGGTCAAAGGGTTAAGAATGGAGGTGAACTTAGCAAGGTCAGGCAGGTGGTCCGCCAGGTAACGAACCAGTCCAAGGAAGGACCGAACTTCACTTGCCGAGCATGGGCGAGGCCAATCAAGGATACGGGCCACCTTACTACCATCTGGCTTGATACCATGTGTGGAGATGTGGTGTCCAAGGAAATTGATCTCGGAGCAACAGTGAGGTCTTCTTCAAGGAGCAGTACAAATGGGAATTCTGCAAGGCATCCAAGACCTGACAGACATTCCTCTCATGTTCATCAACAGTCTGCAACCAAATAATAATATCATCAAGATAAACATGGCAAATTTTACCAATCAGGTGCTGAAGGACACCACACATACATCACTGATGAACAGCTGGCGCATTACATACACCCATGGGCATAACCATCCATTCATAGAGATCCCATGGCATGTGTGTTGCCAGCCACTTGATATCGTCCGGATGAACTTTCATCTGGAAAAAGGAATTAGTCATATCAATCTTCCTAAAAATCTTACCCTTGGCACAGTTGCATAATATCTCCTCAATCCGAAAAAGCAGGTGTTTATCAGGGACAGTATTAGCATTCAAGACACAGAAATCATTGACCCAGCGAGGTAAGACTGTCGGGTCCACCTTAGGGATAATGAAGGTGGGAGACAAGTGTTTACTGTTGGAAGGGTGTAGTCATCCGGCAGTGATGTGTTGTTGTAGCAAGGTATGCCACACTTCATGATACTTCTTTGGGCAATCATAGGAATGTAGCTGGATGTGCTTGTTTGCATCCTTAGGGTATACGCGGAACAAAATGTTGTCAGGGAGAGTGTTGCAATGTGGAATGTCAGGGGGAAAATGGTCCTGATACTCCTCTTTAACATGATGATCATGGTTCCACAGGTCTTCAAGTTTCGCCAATTGTTGAATGCGTGCATGGACAGCAGCCACAAGGTTAGGCAGAGACACAGGATCACAGTGTGCATCCACGACAAGTTTCTGTAAAGGCAGTATGGAAAGTAGTTCCTCTTGCATCTTAGTGATCCATGCATGAATCTCTGAACCAGACAGCACACGAGGAGGCAAGGAAGGTGAAGATGTGATTGGTGGGTGCAAGAGGTTGTAATTTGAAGATTTAACAATGCATGAACGCGAACTGTGATCCATACAGATACTGTTATGTTGCAAGAAGGGAAAGCCCAGGATGATGGGATGACAAAGAGATGGCAAAACAATTGTGCAGACAGTACAACTTTGAAAACAAGAATCTAAGGAAGACACAGAAAGATTAACATATTGTGAAAGACAAAAGGAGTCATCACAAGTAGACAAGGAAAGAGCGGTCTTGATGGAAACAGGCTTATGGAGTTTGTGCAAATGCAAACCAAGCTGTTCAATGAGTAACAAAATCTGAGAGAGGGCAGGAGTTGCCCGATACTCAGCCGCTGCCTAAGATGGGTGGAAACGACTATATTCACCTGAGAGAGGGCAGGAGTTGCCCGATACTATAGTACATTAGTTAGGGATAAAACTAGTAAGTAAAAGTAACTCACTTCAGCCGCTGCCTAAGATGGGCGGAAACGACTGAGGTGCTTGTGAGTGAGATACAGGATATATGTATGCTATGGGCGAAGGCACACT